>JBBPKC010000096.1:48136-61592 GCA_038089055.1 Tylopilus aff. balloui | reverse complement strand
GGACGGGGTTGACGGAGCGTGAGGGTACGAAGTCGGTGCCAGTATGCAACGCGGGCGCAGGTGCAGTCGCACGTCGACGTCCGCGGACCTGATCCTGATCCTGATCCTGATCCCGCTGCCGCCGCCGCCGCAAATCCAGGCCTTGACCCTAGCTCTCTCGTTCCTGTCGACCCTGTGCCCACGCTTCTCCCCATCCGTGTTCCTATGTTGCCGGAGCCAGCGCTAGTACGCAAGACGAGAGGGAAGAACCCAACGTCGACGCCCCCGAGGGTCGCTTGCGCCGTGTATGGAAACGCGTGTATGAACGCCAGGGCCGTCCCTGCGTTCGATGCATTGTGTAGGACAACGGTTTCAACGCGAGGGAAACGTGGATGTCGTCTGTTCACGTGTCCCATCGTCGACGAGGACGGCGGGTAGGAGACGGAGGAAGTGGAGGCCGAGGACAAGCTGGAAAATGAAGGGGACGTATCCACGAACAACCGTTCGATAATACTCTGCCCCGAAATCTTTGAATCCGGGAAGACGAGTTCGAAGTGCCGAAGTGCGGGCGCGTGAATGGCAGCGATAGTGTGCTGAAGGTAACGTGGCTTAAGCACGCCAGGGTGGAGCACGAGTGTGTGGAGTTGTGGGAGGGAGATCGTCGAAGTATTGACAGTGGCACCCCCAACGCTACTCCCGTAAGTGTTATCTTGTTGGCCCTGCTGACCGCTAAACGAATCGGTGCGGAAGCGTAGAGGTTGCCCATGGAGTACGAGCGTCGTCAAATGGGGAATCCCACTCAACATCGCGCGGAACGCACTGAAATCGATCGTGATCCGGGAAGACCGTGCTTCATTACCGGTGTACCGCCTCAGCGTCAGCGACGAGAGTCTTGAAAAACTCTGTGTCGCTCGTGCGCGTATGCCTACCAGATCCCCCGCCAACATGAAGTTCTCCGCATCAAGGGATTTGAGTGTGCAAGGTTGAACCTGACCTGGAGGTTGAGGCTGTGTGATAGTGGTGGTTTCTGTCAAGAAGGAAACGGAACAGGTCTGCCCCGGGCGTAACGCTCGAAACGTGAAGTGCTTTAATCCTGAAAGGTTCCCGACATGTGTGAGCTTGAGGGTAAGGTGCGACAGATGGGTATCACACATGCAAGCAATCGACAGGCTGCGCCAACGACTGCAGGAATCGAGCATCGTTTCGAGCGCGGCGTCGAACCGCTGAAAGTCTCTCCTGTCTTTCCACCCCCAAATCTCGATATCGAGCGCCTTCGAAGCTCTGATTTTGTACATCTCCAGCATGCTTGGTACGACACGCGGAGTGATACATACGCGCCGCCATAGGCGAGGTGAATGAATCGCCAGCTCCCTCCATCTACGGGAGACCTTGGAGATGGTAAACTCTGCACGTTGTTCCGTTCCCGGATCTTGACACGTTACGGTCTCTTCGAAGATTGCTAGCAGTATCTCATTGGGAAGCCTGGAGATAGCTGCTAGGAAGTTCTGCATCTCGTTTGCCTTGTTCGCCGTAGCGTATAACTTGGCTTGGATGATGTCGAGGGAAGACTGGTAGTGGTCGATCTGCCTTTGTAAGCGGAGCTCGGCTTCTCTCAGTCGCTGAACTTCGTCGCGAAGGCCCGCCAGTGTTTGGGCGGCGGAAACATTGTAGTGGTAAATTGTGGGGTAGAACAACTGAGGCGCGCGTATTCGTTGCTCCTGAATATGTGCATATTTCCGTCAGACGTTGGATACCTTGACATGAGGAGGTCCTACATGAAGTCTAACCGAGGACGAAAACGCTGCAGAAAATGCCCTTGCGTGCATGGGCAAAACAGCCAGAGGGAACGTTGTGGTGGCAGGAGAAGGAACCCACGCACCAGCCAGTCCAGGGAAAACTTAAATATGCTTGGTTGCCGCATGTTTTGAGCAAGGCGTCAAAGCCAGCGACCCCACAGTCGTCCCCGTGTTCTGAGCCCCCGCACACCCGACATGACGAGAGAGAAAAGCTAGAAAATGGAGAGGCCCCCAAGGTCGGAGGGATACCCCCCTGGTAGTCCTACATGAGAAAGACGCGCAATAGCGGAAGGGTCACCAATATCTGACCGCGCACCAGTTGCGCAGATGGGTCCGTGGCATCGGAAATGAAAACGGCCGTTGTGGGTGAGGGTACTGGGATAACGACAGATAGCGTGTATGTTCGACAATACCTTCCAGTTCCTTGACATGAAAACGGGTAAGCGAAAGAAAGGCCACCAGCGTCAGATTGATAAGGTTCGACGTCTTCCGATTGGACCACTCTTAGTTCAGGGAGACAATGTGGCGCCAAAACCATGCAACCTGACGATGTTGGCCCGAACGGGTACGGCAAGCCGATTAGTCGCCGACCCGAAAATGCGTACCAACCTCCGGAGTGCCAAGCACAGATTCGAAGGTCGCATATGTGGTGTATTCGTCCTATCCGATGGTCGGTGAGGTCTCATCTCATCCACTCGGCGATCCGAGCACACACCCGCGGGTCTGGGTTCTATACTGCATTAATGCAACCCCGCGATGTTTGGTGTTGGGGCTCTGGGTTATAATATAAGCGTGGAAATGAGAGAAAAGTCTAGAACCGCGGTCGATCAGCATGGGATTTGGGGCGGAAATGTAAGGTGGCCGTGAATCGGAAGATGAGTTGGGTTTAATGTGGTGGATGGTGGTGAGCAAGAGATAAACTTGCGCGGACACTTCATGTGACGTACGTTCCAAGCAGAATACCGAACGGCATTGCGCAAGGGCTTAGATAGTGACGAGCGAGGAAAGGAATTCTCGAAGGAAAATGGAATGGACAGGATATGAAGTACCTCTGGTTAAAGCACCGAGTCGAAGATAACATGTTGCAAGGGACCGCACGGTTAGAGTGCTTGACTGGTGGGTGACATCGAATCAACGCAAAAACATATTGCTAGCGGTGAGTAGACTAAAATAGGATATAGAATGATTCTCTGTACCTAGGTGGGTCTGGCCAATGCAAGTCGAAAAGGGTGCGCAAAGAAAGGTTGTGCGGGTGGAACTATGCATGTATGCAGTTGATTTAAACTCCTAATGTAGTGCACGGATCGGAGAACGAACAGCAGCGCTTCGTAGGAAGACGAAAGCTGAATTAGGGGGAGTATAGTTCTCGCCCAACTTGAACCTTCTTGACGACAGTTTGGACCCCCGACTCTGTTGAAATGCGTTGTGGACTGCTGCTGAGCCAGTCCACTTCTCCTAGATATGGGATGTCCATCGATGATTATCCCTACAATCACCGTGTAAACGCGATAACGTAGCTGAAGCTGACCTTTGGACTCGCAACTTGGCCGCGGTGTCAATAGTATGAGACGTCTGGACAGCAAAGCTTGCGGATATGCGGCAGCGCGAGAAATGGAATACACACAAGTGGTTCTGAGAGATGAGGGATAAGCACACGTTGGGGATATTTATGCGCCCTGACTTCTCAATACACTAAGCGGCGCAGTGGACACGATGTAATTAACCCACCCGAACTCCTTTGCCTCACGGACTAGGTTCTTGATGGTACGGGACATCCATGTTGTGAGAAAAGGCGCGCAGCGTTGTGACTTTGTGATACGGTGGCTTCCGCAGCGTAGAGCTAGCGGTCCATTTTGGTAATCAGTTAGTCCGAATAGCCTTCCAACAATGACACGATCAACGTGTGAGCAATAGCCGACTAGGGTGGAGGCGAAACTTACGAGATTGTAAATTCAGGTTGGTACGCCAACATTAGAATGGGGACTGGGCAAGTCCTTCGACTCGAAACTTGTGGCACGAGTGCCAGTTTACGCTAGTCTTCCCGTGTAATTGCAGGCCAGTCCTGACCCTCCATAATGATGTGATGTATACCATTAGCATAAAGAGGGGTAGACTCACGCACAGGTGCCACATCGTCGATTCGTAGCTGTACTTGGGGTGAGATACTTGCTTAGTCATCATCGGTTGTCGGCGTGACGCGTGACCCCGGATTCGCCACCGGATCAAAGTCTCCAGAGGTTTTCGGGCACGGCCAAACTGTTGCCACATCGACCCTGTGGACAAGAGAGATCTTGTTTCGACTCTGATCCAAATAAGTGTGACACGTTATAACAAAAAGATTGTTACTATATATATCACGATCCACGCGGACGCTTAAGCCCGCCGATGTTTGTCGGGTAAAAATAAGGATCAACAGCTAGGGGCTATAAAGTCTTCAGCATGTCTCTATCTCCGCTTCATTCTCTCATCGACAATGCCGAACAAAAGCAGCAGCTCTGGTGGTTACGAGTATACCGGAAGCGGAACAAACAGTCAGGTAAGTGGACTCGATGATCATGTTGGCCTGGCCCATGTGGACGGCTTCACGATAGGATAATCACTGGTGCTCTCGCGATTACGGTACCACAGGTACTGGGTATCACTATTCCAATGCGTGCGTACTATACTGTCTTGCGGCTGGTCTCCGAGGTGGTAACGCTTCGACAGCGATGGGAGCTACTACTACAGCAACCCCAACGGTTCGACTTATTACAACAGCGGGAGCGGATACACTCAGTATAAGTCACCCAGCGGAGAGACTCACAAGTCTTACGACTCTTCCTCTTCCAAATGATCGGTCTCGCTGATCAAGGTAACATCACTCTTTACTCGGTCTGCGTACCCTCATCATCCCTGTACCAGGGCATGCATGTTAAGATGGATTGTAAGAGTAGTACAGGGGCGTTTCGAGCTGTGACATGAAATAAATGGCAGTTCTCTGTGGGGTAGACCGGACCTGCGCTGTCGTTGTCATCGTTGTCGTACCGTGGCATTGACCCCAGGCGCATTGTCGTCGCTGTCGTCATCGCAGTGGTATCCTAAGGTTGGCGGTACCATTGTGACATCGCCGTCACTGTCGTCGTGGTGGCCTCGGGTTGGCCATTCTATCTTACCGTCGTCACTGCCACCATGGTGGGGGATGTAGTGATGGCGCCCTGCGATCGGCGGTGTTACCACGACAATGCTTGCCGTAGTCGTAGTGGTCATGGTGGCAGCGGCTTGGGGTTGGTCACTCCATTGCAGCACCATGGCGTTGGCCATGGGGTGATGTTGTCATCGTCGCCATTGTAGGAAATCTGTGGCGTCATTGCAGCATCGCCATCGTTGGTGGTGGTGGTGGCGGCGGCGGCGTGATCGCTTCGCCATCACCACAGCGGCCATGTGTCAGATCATCAACATGCGCACAGTCGCCGTCGCGACCGGCCAGCACAAACGCTGGTGCGCACATGGTGCACATGTGCAACTTCCCCCGCGTACACTAATCGCATGGCACCCTCCACTTCATGTCTGCTGCGCAGCTGTCTTCTTTGTCATTCCTATGTTTTGTCACCACATAAATCCTAGCAAGATCCTTCGGACTATACGTTTGATATCGTATATAAGATGTATATTGTGCTGTCGGGCAGCTCAGTCCGTTACCGCACAACGACTGAGCGTACTTGACAGTCGTGACAGTCCACTCGTTCCCACCATAAATCTTACACCATGTGCCCTGAGATTGGCGTCGTCGTCGTTTGTCGTGTCCTTGCTGCCCTGGGCGAGAGATCCCAGTGAGGACTGAATGCTTATTTATCAAGTGACCACTGTGTTGATGCCATTTGCTGGCTCCAGCATCGTGGGTTATGGTGAGACGCACGATGAGGGAGAAAAAAGGAATCTGACGGGTTGATGTATGTCAGCGGGTCCCTCATGTAATAATCAAGTGATCGCCCTGTTGAGGGCCACTTGCCAGCTCCATCGCTGTAGGTTACTGAAAGACGATTAATCTGCCGGTGCACAGCCCATGATTATTGTTTGATATTAAATTACGTGGGACTAACTTTTGGTCCGAAGCCAGATTGGCTAGTTCTAAAGAAAAGCAACCCCATGTGATGCTACATGTGATCAAAAAGCTGTAGAATAGGGGGGGAGGGGCTATGAGTCAAGAGGCAAGGCGAGAAGGTTGGCCATCAGAATCCGGAAGACCCTTGGGATATAAAGTTAGACCCGTCGTCAGTATGCGTCACTCTCTCTTATTCTCTCATCAACAATGCCGAACAAATCTGGAGGTTACAAACATACCAGAAGTGGCAAAAACCATCGGGTGAGCAGACTCACTGAGTGATTGATTATATCGACCTGGCCCACGTTGACGACCTCGCGACAGAATAAAAACTGTGAATATAGCTATACTAATCCGTGTGTACTTCGCTGTCTCGCAAGGACTCCGACATGATACTGCTTCGACAGTGATGGAAGCTTCTACTACAGCACCCACGACGGTGAAGCTTATGCCAACACTGACGGGAGCTGGTACTACAGCACCCCAAATGGCTCAGTTTATCGCGCCAGCGATGGGAGCTACGGCTACAGCAACTCTGACGGCTCAACTTATTACAATGATGGGAGAGGATACACTGAGTACACGTCGCAGTGCAGGAAGAAGCGCAAGTTTTAGGGGTCTTCCTCTTCCAAATGATTGGTCTCGCTTATCGAGACAACACCTTTTACTCGGACTGCGTACATACCCTGATCACCTGTACTAGGTTATGCGTGTTGTTAGGATGGCTTGTAGGAGTCGCTTTGCACAAGTTTCGGGCTGTGACATGAAATAAATGGCAGTTCTCTCTTGTGACCTAACTCTCATCGGCAGAGGAGCAAGACAGCATTCCTCCGGGCGAGGCTTTGGTGGGTGATGCTGTTCTGACTCGCCCAGGCATGAGGCCGAGCAAAATATAGACGTTGCGTTAGTAAGTGGTGGTCGACTCTTTTTCTTCAGCGCTACATCACTCTCTCTGGCCCTCGGTGCCCTGCTCCCTCTCCTTTCTCTTTCGTTCGCCCCACCACCCCTCCCGCTCACAGGCTCTCTGACCAGATCAATCCCAAGGTAAGTTATTCACTGCCTGTCATGCAACGTGCATACTTGGTCCTCTCGTTGCTCGAGTTTACCCCGTGCTTCAGGCCAGAAAGTCCTCTAGGCTTTCGTCCACCTCTATCCATCACGGTTACATTGACTAACTTGTAACTACCGCACATACACCGCCGTACGTTCGACGTACATGGATCGTGAATTCAATGGGCGAGATCACTCAGATGAGCCTATTCTGATGTGGTCAGACGTCACTTTGAACGGATACATTCGGATTGTATTACAACAAACAAAACTCGCAGCCCACTAAGTATATATTCGTACTAAACTCGCAGACTTACCAAACGTACGGGATAACCTTCGCGGACACCTTGTGCATGTAGGTGCAATATTCCTCCTTGACCGCATCGTCTCGGAGAATAGCTTCTTCCTGTCATGCAGAGAGTGCATGAGCTATGCATATTATCGAGTTCGGGGAGCGCAAACAAGTACCTCGATGGGAATTTTGACTGTGAATATGGCTACAGAGGCAACAAGCGTGAAGAGAGGTGCGTAAGACCAGAACATGATAGACCACATGGCTTCTTGCAACAGCGACAGGCTATATCGTATCATTCATTTGCATCGTCGAATGGACACGGGATAGGAGGCGTACGCGTAGAGGGGATGACGGACCCAGGCATACGGGCCTGTCTGAATGATCCTTGATTTCTCGCGACGCTATCGATTGGTGGTGCGCCAGCCAAGCATGGATCAGATCCGGGTACCCACAGAAAAAAGTGGCAGCGAATACACGTACCCCGATAGAGTGGAACTGGTCGTCGAGATGTTCAAGCGCATAATCCGTGACAGACTGCAGGGCGATGCTCGCCACGCATGCGACCACACGAACCGTATTCTTCCCGAGTCCATCGAGTGACACCCCGTATAGCACATCTGGCAACGCAAAGGCGCTCATCCACTGCGGTTGCTCGAACCTCGCACCCACGACGGATAAGATGTAGATCGTGGGGATCAGGAAATGGGTGAAGCCTTGGAGAGGGGAGATGAGGGTAGACGGACGACTAGGCATGGAGTCGGGTCGGACGGGGCCGCTCTTGGACCGGGAATGGGCGAAGGCTTTCCTGGCCTTGGAGAGGACATAGCGATAGTGGTCTGTCGCGCAGAGGACGACGAAAAGTTCGAGTAACTGGTTGGAAGAGAACATGGTAGAAACGAACAAGAAACGTACGCGAAGTGGACGAGTTCAAATGCGCTGGATGGCCTATGATGTCATGCGACAATATAGGGGAGCACGATCTCGGCAAGGAGGATCTTGACGCTGGATGTGGCTGAACTACTTACCGTTCGCGGCGGGTCTCCGGAGACTCAACAGAATCTTCTCGGCTCGCCAACGTCCCACCAAACCGCCGTGCGACAGCTAGCCTAATGCTTCGGAACCGGGATGGTACTCCCGTGTAAAAATATGGACCCTCCTCGCCGAATTTCAGCTAGGAGAGGGAAGTTACATTAGCGAGGCGATCGCCCTTGATCGCGAGGCTTTACCCTCTGGGCCATCGCAGATATCCTGTCACAGTGACTTTGCTTTCAATTCATCCCCGTGGTCGTTACGAGCAGCCAGGAGTGAGAATGGATTTCGACGACGCGATTTTCCGCGGCCGTGAGGCGCTCCAGCTTTGCTCGCAAGAACACCCCGATCGTTCCATGTGCTTGAATAACCATGCAGTTTGTTTATATAGTCGGTGCAAGCAACTCTAGGTCGTGCAAGACCTCGAGGAGGAAGTTGTCCCCGGCCAAGAAGTGATTCAACTTCGATCGTTGGGACACCCCAATTGCTTAAGCTACCTTTGAATTATCACGAGCAGCTAGGGGCCCTGCAATACCTCGAGGAGGCGAATACCCTCGGCTGAGGAGCTCTTCAGCTTTGGCCAAAAGGACATCCTGACCGCTCCATGTCCCTGACCTACCTTGCTGTTCATCTCTCCACTCGCTTCAACCAGCTCGGACGCATTCAGGACCCTGAGGAAGTGATTATTCTCGACCGAGTAACACTCGACCCTCACCCGAAAGGACGCAGATTGCTTCACCTCCTCGGACAACCTTGGCATGACCATTTTCCTCTGCAGGGAAACACTCGGTCTTCGCTTGCACCGATCGATCAAAATCTTTGAGGCCTTGCTGGTTACCTCCTTGCACGGTTCGGAGGGGCAGTCACAAGACAGGAAGAGCTGTTTAGTCTCTACGCACGGCGGGGCGCCTGTGAGCCAATTCGTGCCATCCTTGCCGCCAGGACTTGGGCGGTTACGGCTGAATATTTTCGGCACCCTACCCTGCTTCTCGTATCTGAAACCACCCTTCGACTACATATATAATATCTAGCCGCTCTACCCTCATTGCCTCAGTACCGTGTCGTTCTCAAGTAGCTGCCCTCGTCGCCCGTAGTGGATGCATTTCTTCGTAACCATGCCCCCCACCCGTGCAGTCGAGCCTCTCGAACAGGGATCAGGTGCATTTGGAGCCAGCTCACCCGGCTCCATCCTCCGCTTCATGATGTCGCTGAATCTGGGCCCGTTATCAGGCCGGTTCACATATTAACAACGTCCTGCACGTTTCCGGAAGTTCGATTCGGCTGTGGCAGCTCAACCCGAAATGCAGGAAACAGCAGTCGCAAGTTTCCCGGCCTCTCGCTTCCATCTCACCCTCCTGCTCTCATATCTCCAGCACGCTGCAGCTGAGGGACCTGTCATCATCCTGAATGCAAGCAAGCATCCTTGCGGCGTTCTGTCGTCTTCCTTGATCGCGATCCTAAATGCTGGACGTGACGAAACAAGGACGAAGAGGGTCCTGATGAGCTGATCCACCTTGCATTGGTGCCACGGTTCGTATGCTTCAATCTCTGATCGGGACGCTGTGGGCGGTGAACAATGGTGAGACAAACAAGATCACGACTGCGTTCAACAAACGTATGGTGGACGAATCTGGTGGACCGAATCATACCCGCGCTGCATGACGACCGTCAATGCACCCGTTGATCAACGCATCTCCTAGGTGCCTAGTTTTCTCGCTTGAAATCGTTCTACGAAGCTTGCTGCGCGTAATCCCTAGCTGAATCGATTTCCGTCTGCTGATTTCATTTCGGTGTCGCAGCGCAAAGGCCGACCCCATTGTTCGCAACCAATGCTTTGGCGTGTTTATTGCAGGTCAAACTGAGGCGGCCTCGGAAAGTAGTCGAGATCGGCCATCCGTGTCAGCCAGTCAGTCGAACAGGTGCGACTCCGAGTCTGAGAGCAAATCTGATTGCCTGTGCGGCCAGAGATGTGGAGGGAGCGGGCGTCGGAAATAAAGGCAAGAGGACGTGCATGATGCTGCTCAGTGTCCTCTTTTCTGGAACTGCTAACCGAACGAAAGTGATGCCACCTTGGGCTCTCTGCCGCGTGCAGTCCAAACCGACGGACGCGCCCAGACTATGCGGTCCGAACCCGACACCCGAGATCCATCGATCACTCTATAAAACGATCGTTCTTGTACCCACTCACGCACTATCAGTAGGGGCTTCATTTGATCCAAACCACAGTCTATCATGTCCCACCCCCACTGCTGACGGGTCGTCCTTACGACCGCGCGTGCGTGCCACTGCCTAAGCCGTTCGACGAGCTTCATCAGAAAGAGCTGCATCCCATCAGTTGGAAGCTGCACCGTCGAGGAGGACCGCGTCTTGCCACGGTCGGAGAACAGGCGTTCAGCGTCGACAGCGTGTGGAACGGTGGAGAGGACTGTGATCACAATAGCGATTCGTGGCCACCGGGTTCGGGTATAGTGAATAAACAGACTGGGCACTCGCAGGGAAAATCCGGAAATACTGACGGAAGCGGCGCATGGTAGTCCGTAGAGCGGTATGTGGGAACCGGCGGGCCAAATGTCCGAAAGGCATAATCAGGGTGGCGAAGTGGGGAGGTGAGGACGTTGACAAGGAGGCAACGGTAGACGTTGTCAGGCTGAACCCGCCGATTCATGTCGAGGAAGTGGACGCTTATAATCGGCGCGTGTTGTCCAAACATTACCCATGGGCTTACAAAGGAGAAGAATGGGTGCTTCAAGGTGTGCTCCACAGACCTTGTAGCGTTCTGAAAAGATCGAGACGACCATCGCGGTGGACTAGGCACAGGTCACTGGTCAGCGCGTCTTGCTGCCACCATCCGTGTTTGGTCAAAGGGGAGGCCTTGAGTATATGGTTTTCAACGCAGATTAACGACAGCAACATTTAAAAAAAAAGAAACACTTGCGTCCAAGTGGCAATGTCCTGATGGGGAAAGAAATGAAGGCTGCGTACGTGGAACAATACGGCAAACGTAAGGGAAACCTCGTAACCCGGTTCAGCACGAGTCATCGGTTTCCCGTGCGTGCGCGTGCGGGTTATTTGCAAAGGGATGTCGTGGCGACTTAACCCAATTTTTCCCACCGCCTTCCCAGCGCAGACGTGTTGGTCAGTGATGGAGACGTTCGCCTTCGACACACCAAATTTAGCGCGGTTAAATGAGACAGTAAACTGAAGATGCTGAGAATCGTCATGGCCCGAACTGGGGGGTTTTGAGAGACGGGACCGAAGATTCAAGAACTGCCCCAAAGGCGTAATGGTGTTAGGCCGAAGACCAGCACGTGATCAATCGGTCACCCAACGTTCCTTCAGGCTGCGCCGCAGCGTTAGCGCCCGTCCGTTCAACACGATTCACTCGGGCTTCTCTCGGCCGTCTATGTTCAGAACCCTCGTCTTCCACTCACTTCGTGGGAGTCAGGGTTATTTTGTAGTGCGCCCAGCACTACTTATAGTGGTGCCATTGCGTTCCTCGCTGAAGGCGCAGCGCCAGCGCTCTACATGAAGTTCTCGTCCAACCAGCTACTCGAATTTTTTGTCGTCCTCTGCACGGCAGACCACTATCGCTATGTCCTATTCAGAGGCGAGAACGCCGGTTCCCAAGCCCGATCCAAGAGCGGCCCCGTCCGACCCGACTCCATGCCTAGTCGTCTGTCTACCCTCATCTCCCCTCTCCAAGGCTTCACCCATTTCCTGATCCCCACGATCTACATCTTATCCGTCGTGGGTGCGAGGTTCGAGCAACCGCAGTGGATGAGCGCCTTTGCGTTGCCAGATGTGCTATACGGGGTGTCACTCGATGGACTCGGGAAGAACGCGCTTCGTGTGGTCGCATGCGTGGCGAGCGCCGCCTTGCAGTCTGTCATGGATCGCGTATTTGAACACCTTGGCGACCAGTTCCACTCTATCGGGGTGCGCGTGTTCGCTTTTCGCCTCTTATTTTTCTCTCCAGGTCCCTAGATCTGATGTCAATCCTTCCCCAACGCGCCGTTATGGACAGCGTCGCGAGAAATCGAGGATCGTCCAGACAGGCCCATATGCTTGGGTCCGTCATCCTCTCTACGCGTATGTCTCATGTCTCTTGCCCCGTTCGGTGGTGTTCATGGATGACGCGGCACAGCCTGCTGCTGTTGCAAGCGGTCGTTTGGTCTATCATGTTTTGGTCCTACGCACCCCTGTGCGCACTCGTCGCTACGGCGGCTGTATTCGCGATCAAGATTCCCATGGAGGTACTTGTTCGTGCTCCTCGAACTCGATGATCTGCATAGCTCATGCACTCTTTGCATGGCAGGAAGGGGCTATTCTCCGAGACGATGCCGTTAAAGAGGAGTATCGTGCGTACATGCACAAGGTGCCTGCAAGGGTCGTCCCGTACGTTTGGTAAGTTGGTGGTTGGTCTGCTGCGAGACGTGCGCCACTCTTTAGAATGCGTGATCTGCTCTGCGAGTTTTGTCTGTCCCAATATCAGCAAAAGTTTTATTTACTCCGTCGATATGTTCGTGGACAGTGAGGGGATGAAAGGAAAGAAATAAAAACCAACAACCTTCAGCCAGAACGCACAGGGCACCTGAACTCGAGGGCTTACAGAGCAGGTCACGATCTCGCCGTCGAGTCGCTCCAAGTGCAACTCCCGCCGCCACACCAAGTCCACATGCGTAAGCGGGACCCCCGCCAATCACCAAACGGTCCAAGGAGCACGATCGCGACAGGGAGAAACGATAACAAAGACACGCACCTGTAAACGCTTGTCGGGCTGCCTCGTCCGCGTCGGCAGATCTTCCAACGCGACGCAGACCGTCGAGACGGACGCGCGTTGAACAAGCTCCTGCTCGCTGCTCATGAATATCCCCAGGCGCGATGCGGAAAGAACGTCGGACCCGCCCACAAGGAAGACGTCCCAGACCCGACAGGGGCGTCTGTGTTCCGGAGGGAGGACGCCGTCAGCACGCGTCGTAAGCAAGGCACGAGCAACCCAGACGTGCTTCGATCGGGAGACGGCCTGTGAACAGGGACACGAACCACGAAAAGCATACCATGGGGTGCGTGTGTCACTTTGGAAGCAGCTCCTGGGCGTAGTCTAGCGGGCGAGGGCAGGAGCGAGGGCGAGTAGGACCCGCTCGATAATCGCCGAGGACCCAAAAAAAGCATCGTCTTCGTCGGCGTGGACCAAGAGGAGCGTCGATGTGACGGGGTTCATCCTTT
>JBBPKC010000096.1:0-48037 GCA_038089055.1 Tylopilus aff. balloui | reverse complement strand
AGTCTAGCGGGCGAGGGCAGGAGCGAGGGCGAGTAGGACCCGCTCGATAATCGCCGAGGACCCAAAAAAAGCATCGTCTTCGTCGGCGTGGACCAAGAGGAGCGTCGATGTGACGGGGTTCATCCTTTGACAGTGACCTACGGCCGGGTTGCGCCTGTGTCGAAGAAGAAAAGGGCATGACTGTGCGCCGCCGTCGACACCCGACGACGCTTGAATGTCCTCGCATCACCGCCCCAAAGAAAATGTTCAACGGCGTCGTCCACGCAACGTCTTGTTCCGAACCAACACAGCATGCCTCGTGTCTTGGCGAAGCCAGCCAGCCAGCCTGGCACTCTGAGAGCGAATTTGGTCTCCTATGCGGCCCGAGATCCTCCTTCCTAGAAATCGCTAACCGATGAATCCAGCTCTGAGATCTGCCAAGCGCTGCGGAGTCGCGCGTTGCAGTAGTCCGTAGAGAGCGGGATGCAACATGGGTCGGAACCCACTAGACGAGCCCTGACTGCAAACGGCCGACGATATGCTCATCAAATCGATCACATCAGATTATCACTGCCCACGTTGGTTGCGTCGATAGAGCGATCGGTTCTCGTTGCGATTTGCACCTGCGAGCCTTATCTTCCGCATATCAGCACTGAGTGGCTTCACTTGATCCCAATCACAGCCCATCATGTCCACCCTCACTTCCGACGTTGCTCTCACGGCTGCGCGTTACGGCAAAGACAAGGTGCGCGTCTTCCGTGTCAAGCGCGAGAGCGACGGCGTGCACTATATTGTCGAATACAACGTCACCTTGCTCGTCGAGGGCGATATCGATGTATCGTGAGTCGAGGATGAGCGGCGCTGGCCCGCTCCCCGTCCCGGACGTGTTTAATTCTACGCGTGCAGATACACAAAGGCAGATAACTCGGTCGTCGTCGCCACCGATTCCAGTGCGTCATGGTTGGCTTTTCCTGCCGCTCGCCTTCGATGCTCACGCCATCGCCGACAGTGAAGAACATCACCTATTGTACGACCGTCCCCCATTTCTCCGTCGTTCCGCCAACGCGTACGCTGAGTCCACGCCAGACCTGGCTAAAGTGTCGGACTACATTCTCGTTCCCGAACACTTTGCCCTCCATCTCGGCACGCACGTTCTCTCCAAATATGCGCACCTCCAGAAAGCTTTTATAACCATCGAGCAGCTCCGCTGGTCCCGGATTACCGTGAGTGGACAGGACAAGCCGCACACCCACGCGTTCCATCGAGATGGAGACGATAAACGGATCGTCCAGGTCGTGGTGAGTCCAAAGCTCGTCCTTTGACTCGATTTAGGATATCTGTCATTGCCGCCGCTGGGGAGCGGCGGCCCCACCTGGGTGGCTACCAGAGTGGGGCCGGTAATGTACGCTGTGCCGACATTCGGAACAGGGAGTCAAGCTCCGCATGGACGCGGGGTCTAGCCCGTGGAGCCGAGTGGGATCCCTTTTTTTCCTATATAACTCGACTTGATGCCGCGCTCGCTCTGACAGGCGCTTTACACGTTGCCTCCTTCCCGCTCATGCTCCAGGTCCATGTACTCAACCTTGCTCGGTCTAGCTTGAGAAGACCGATGGGAAGACGCTCGCTGCCAGGGTGACCGCAGGTCTTGCCGACTTGTTGGGTATGTCAATCAGGCATGGCGCTATCTCCTTGTTTGATCCCCATTCTCTAGTGCTGAAGTCGACTGGATCCGCGTTCCAAGGGTTCATCCGCGACGAGTACACGACGCTGGTCGAAGTTACCGACCGCATTCTGAGTACCTCTGTCGACCTCGAGTACCACTTTGCGCCGGTGTCGATTCCTATTCCGACGGACCCCAAGCTGCTCGACTTTGGCGCTCCCAAGAACATGGACGAGGCCAAGGGGACTGTGTGGGATGCGCTTGGCGTTGCTGAACGGGCGAGGACGTCTACACTGGATTTATTTGCGACGGACGAGAGTGCGAGTGTGCAGGTGCGTGGACGGCGTATCATGAAGCGTCGCACGCTGTCACGACGAAGGCAGGGGACGCTCTTCAAGATGGGTGAGCGAGTCATCGCTGAGAACGGTGGTGTGGATCGGGCGACGTACAAGCTGCCCAACAAGCACTACATTCCGGTGGACATGGGCTATCTTGGGGTGGACAATCTGACGCCGTGAGTGTTGTTTGTCCATGTATTCTTCTTGGCGTGACGGTTGCGATGACGTGTGAGATCGGGTCAGGGATCAGAATGACGCTGGAGGGTAATGGAAACCCCATTACGTCAGTCATAATTCTCGATTGGGGTTCAGCGATGCGCTGCACGTCGACCGTTCCCGTCACCGTGGGACGAAGCATTGTTTCCCCCCGCTCACGCTCGGCGTGCGTGTGTTCTCCCAGTGGAAACATTCCAAGAATGGAGCGGATGCGGTGACTCCGTGAGATAGCAGCTCAAATCTCGTGATCGTGACCCCGGTCGCACAGGAAAGAGGTGGGCATCGCCAGGGGCTGTGGGATGCACCGGCCTCCGCAGTGTCGTTTGTCGGCGCGGTGTCGCGAGGGTGCGCTACGTTTCGATAGGGGGTACGAAAGCCCGGAGATGACACGCGAACGGGACACGTGTACGCTGCATGCGACACTAACACCCACCCTCCCTACAGTGCGAAAGCTGAGGTGTTCGTTCCCGTCTCTGCTCCCAGGTGAGTGTGATACATGACGCATGTACAGGCCGGGTCTTGTCTCTGACGTCAGGCGTGCGTGTGGCAGCGGTTTGATCTCCGCTACGATCTCGCGTAAATAGACGCAATCAAATGGCGTCACTCGCTCATTGTCTTGACGACCCGCGGTAAATGTCCTTTTGTCTCGTCTCGTATTTTGTCTATGGAAGGGCGCATGGTTGGGGTGGTTGAGGACAGTGCAAAGGATGGAAGGGACATGACGGCGATTGTGTCCAGTGTGTCCTGACGAATCTATGACATCATGGGTCGGCAAGAGCCGATATCTGAGATCTGGGGTTGAACAGATTGATAGTGCGTAAATATATACAACTTGTGTCATCGGCTCTTGGATCCACCAACTCTGAGCGAGCCTGCAACTCTGAGCATCGCCGAGGACGACGACGACAACGACGACTACAACACGATGGGCGGTGATCACAGATGCCCGGTCTGTCATGCTACATTTACTCGCCCTCAACATGTCGCCCGCCACATGCGATCACGTATGTCCCCACTTCCGCTCCACCCGTCCAACTCAATTTCCTGTGCAAACCAGACACAGGCGATCGTCCGTACAAGTGCCAACACTGTGGAGACCAATTTGCGAGAAGGTACACCCGTCTCCACTTTCCCGTTCAATCTCCTCATCCCCTCTTCTAGCGACCTTCTCGCCCGCCACATCAACAAATGTCACGCGAACGAAAAGCTTTCCCCCAACGCTACCTCTAGCAATCGTAGAAAGGGCTCTGCTGCCGCATCTCGCGCGACCACCTCCAAGCAAGCTTGCGACCAGTGTGTCCAGTCCTCTCTCCCTTGCGACGGTGCCAACCCATGCTGTACGTAATTCTAATTTTCTGCCATTTCAACGACCCATTTTCTCTCCATTCCCGCTCGGATCTTGCAGCCAAATGTATCGCCCGCAAGTCTCGCTGCACGTACGTCAAATTCCATCGCCAAACCGCCCCAACTGGTCCCGGTCATCAAATCCCTCGATCCCCTTCCTCGTCCTCGTCCTCGCTCAGTAATGGCATCGGGCCGTCGCGGTTACACTCCCATCTAGATGACTTCGCCATCGCGCCACCACCGTCCGCGGTCCCTGTCCCTTCTGTCCCCTTTGCGAGTTCAGACCAGGTCTTCAATGCTCCGTTTACCTTCAATCTTACCGTGCCTGTTTGCGCCCCAAATTGGGTTGGTGCAGACATGTACCACCTGCCTTTTTCCTTGACATCTGAGCCAGACGTCATGGCAAAATACCGTACCCCGGCCGATCCCTTCCGACAGGCTGGTCCTCCCATGCTTCCTAATAGTTCCTCCTCCTCGATGCTTCCTGGTTTGTACGGTACCCAGCAACATCAGCCACCCTCAACTAACCTGTACCCTGCATGGAACGATTCTGGAACATATCCTCCCTTGGATGATACCAAGTCATTTGATGGCATCCCGAGGTCACATCCGCTAACGTCATCGGAGCCGACTTCGTTTGCACCCGAGTTCTACGGTACCGACTTCATTGGCGCTGCCTATCGTCCCAGGAGTGTGTCTTTGGACTTCAGCGATAGCAGCAGCACGACTTCGCTGTCTGTCCCTTCCAGCGCCTCCTCTTCAAGCGTGCATCTTCCCCTCTCGGTCAACGAGATGTGTGATGGCCGCTCGGAGGAGATGCAACCTCACGACGCACACATCTTGCAGCCCCAACGCAGCAATTCGATGCCACTGTCTCAACCACCATTCCCTAATCCATCTGAGCCTTCCCATCCACTCCCACCGCAGCAACTGCACCGCGGTGAGGGTGGCTTCTCCTCCGCCTTTGGCCTCATGTCCATCGATGATCCCAACGTACTCGCTGGTCTTTCTTCGGACGGAGTTCCCTTCTTCTCCAATTTCAGCACGGGCGTATTGCCCCATTCGCCCAATGCGACGCCGATGCCTACGCGCGTGCAACATCCCCATCCACTCCAAGGCCGCGACCGTGTGATGTCGCTCGGCGCATTGCCTACGCCTGGGTTGACCAAGGATGCAGCAGAGACGCGGGAGCTCAAGGATATGTGGAAAACGTATCTGCGCTCACCTCTTGGTGGACCGGAAACGGTAACGCTCGATGCATCAACGTCGCAGCCGTTGTCGCTCGCACAAATACCCCAGTCACCGTCAGGTCAACGACGGCGCATGAGGGTATCGTCGTTGCCAAGCGTTACGCCGACGGTGGAGAAGGGACATCCGCTGACGACGCACGGTGGTGGGCTTAGTGAGGTGGGTGCGGGCGGGAATTGGGTGCGCACCACGTTGCATGGGAATCCCGAAGATCTGAGGAGCTATGAGGCGGCGGTGAATGCGCGAAGTGCGTCGCTCACGTTACACCTTGTGCCAAGACGGAAAGGGACGCGGTCGACCATAAATGGGAGTCCACCTAGGGGCGTCGCTGGACCATGCTCTTCGTCGTCTGTTGCTGCGGGACAAGCGGATCAAGACATCAGCCGGCCATCGAGTTCGAGTTCGTCGTCGTCGCTGTCCCACGTGTTTTCGCTGCCTCATCCACAAAACCATGTTCACCCGTCGTCACACGGACATGCGCCGGCGTCGGGTGTCGTAAAATCCCCGCCGATGCAGGGTGCGTCGATTTCGTTGCCGTCCATGTCCACGTCTGGGTTGTTGCATTCGAGCTCGCACTCGCACCCGCACGGACACGGACACTCACATCCACATCCACATCCGCACACTGTCGCTCTCGGCTCTTCCGCTTCTCTCCCGTTCGAGCCCGGTTCGCGCGCGTCGAGCGTGACGAGCGATGGGACGGGGACGGGCGGGAGTGGGAGTGATGGCGAGGCGTTCCGACCCTCGTTTAAGCGATATCCATCGCAGACGTTGGTCCCTGCGAGCTCGAAGCGAGTCTTGGTCGAGAGAGGTGGCGGGGTGCCGAAAGGCGTCAAGGTGGACAAGAACGGGCTCAAGGCGGAGCATCATCGTGGTGAGAGCAGGTCGGAAGAGGCGGTGGGGATTGAGCGGCGTGTGGGGGGGAGTGCGGGTGTGGGTTCGCCCGGGTCGAGACCGATCGCGGCGCTTCCAGAGCGGGCGAAGCGGGCTTAGACCCAGACGGCTCCTGTCCTGGAGGTGGTTTCGTAACTTGGTTTTTGCGGCTGCTCGCATCTTTCTCTCCATCCGTCGTCATTTTTCCTTTTATTCGTCGTGTTCGCAGTGGGGAGTACACCGTATACTTGCTGATTTCCTTTCCGTCTTTTGGCTCAGCGCTGGATTTCATCTCGAACGTGGTAGAATATCATTGTTACCCCTCCGTCTTGGTGACTATCCGCTTTACCAAAAAAAAAAGGGTATTGAAGAGATGGAGTCGCCGGTTGTGCTGATGGGACCTCAGGTCTGTCGGTATCTGCCACGACTTCCCGGGCTCAGGCTCTTAAACGACCGTTGTGTGTCCGTTTCACGAGCAAACAGTGGAAGTTCGGCGTCTCTCAGTGACCAGGGTCCGCATGGTCTGGCGTTGACTCAGTCCTTCTCCACAGGCTCAGGGCCACCAAGTTCACCGCTGCTGAGCGTGTTTCTCCTTCGTCCGACGCAGCAGGCGCTCGACCACTGCCAACCTCGCTCATCAACCCGGTTTCCCCCCCAGCACACGAAGAGCCTGAGCTTCCGTCCGAAGCGGGGGGTGGCTGCTCGCCCGGCTTCGTTTCCTGTTCGAATCCCCCCCCACCTCCCGATCTCTTAAGGTACCTTCAGACTTTTTGGCGAGGTCGTTCCGAAATGGGTCTAGGCGAACGACGCCGCGAACGGTGGCGCCCTTTTTCCGAAGGTCGCTCAACATCCCGATCGAGCGGGGGGGGGGGGACGAGGGAGAACTCCAAGACCGACGCCACGAGCCGAGACGCCCAAAGGGGGTTCAGACGCGCTAGCCCACCCCCCCTTGAAAGCTCGGCGCTCTCACGCGATCTCGTGGAATCGGGCCTCCTCGGAAGGGAAAAGCCCCGGGGTGCGTTTTCCATCTCTGCGTGGCGTGCTACCCGAGTGCTGGCCGCATCGATTGTTTCGTTTTTCTGATCCCCGACCTGGCTTGCTTCTCTTGCTCACACACACACACGCCGGTGCAGTGCGATTTTTGAGGACGATGCTCGTTCGTCGACGGTCAAACTCGACCGCCGGACTTCACGTCTCCCCAACAGAACGCCGTTTGAATGCGTGAGCTGATGCATTTACCGCATCGCTACGTGTATCATTGTACTCTACAACGCTAATGGATACAGATGCTGTTTGACGCCAAGATCAGGGCTGAGGTAAACTGCCGTGCGCGAGGGCTATCAGAGCAGATGGCCCTAGATTGTAAACTAATCCTACACCGTCTGCGCCGCATCAACTTCCTCGCTAGCTGCCTCTTCCTCCTCCGGCCCCCTTCTCTGTTCCATATCTGCAAACACGAGCGCCGACATGCTACCGTCGGATGCGGACGCCGACATGCCGAAACCGGTGTCGATCCCCTCACTGCACCTGACCTGGACGTCGCGCGCATACAGCTCCCGTATGCGTAGGATGAATCGAGGGGTTAAGATGAATATGGGCACGTAATTCAGGATGATCAGCACTATCAATTGCCATCCTCCCGCTGGGTACTTTCCCACGTCAGCTATCAAGATGATGACGTCGTACAGAAAGATGCTGCAACAAAAGAGAGGCACCGTCAGCTCGATTGACTATTAGTTGCAAACGCGCAGGGTTGACAGCGGAGGAAGTGGAGGGATAGTGAGTATGACTCGAAGACGCACGCAAAGAAGTAGAAGATGCCCTGCGTGGTGAGCAAGTTGAAGTAGCGACCGGGTTGCCACTGCTTTGTTGCATGGTACATTCGGATCGACTGCCTCACGAATTGGACGATCGTGAGTAAGAAAATCGCAGTGCCATTTATCATCCGGAAGACGGTCGCCTCACTCGACCAGACACGGGTGGCAGACATCACCACGCAATATGAATCATCCATTACTCTGATGACAGGCGCTGCGCGGTGACGGTGTTCACAGTAAGCAGAGGACCTACTCAACTTGCATCCACATACCTGACAAATGCCTTGGGTCACTGGCCGCAGCGGCACCAATGAAAGAGGAAATGAGTTCGATAAAAAATATTGTAAGGAGAAATCTGAGGATTAGTTTCGATCGATCGTAGATCGCCCACACGCGGAGCATCATCACATCTGCAGTTAAAGGTCAAATTCATATTTTTGGAAACAAACTTCACGGCGACTCACAGTCAGCGGCAGCAAGAAAGACGTAGAATACCCACGTATCAACTATATCGATTACTTCGCCTTGCGACTAGTAATGAGCAGACGTGGACAGGGTAAGCTGAGTGAGTGTTCTCACAGCTGTGCAGCAAGTATCAGCTGTGTTTAGTTGCCCCAATGGCGAGGCTAGGAAGAATACGTACAACTGCAATGACACAATTCAGTATGCTTCGTTGGTCATCTGCTTCGGAGGAAAAAATACATACCTTTTCGGGGCCGGGTAAAAAGCTACTTCCCACTTGGAACAAAGTCATGTTTCGATCAACGTCTCACGTTTTGGATGAACATACAGAGTACACAAGTTCTGATGAGGCAACTTGAATCAGTATTAAATAATTGTCTTCTAGTGACCATAGAATCACATGAGATTGAAAATCCCCAGATAACGGACCTACAAGGGTGGTTAGTTTGCTGCATGTCGCTGTACCGGAGGGTTCAATACGGACGAGAATGAACAATGTCGACACGTGCGACCAAGGTTCTTTCTGCGATGTCATCAGGAACATATTGCACAACGGCCAATAAGTATCCGCTGACCCAGATGTATTTTATCTATCATAGCAGAGTATCAGCGGGAGAAACCTAGCGTGTAACAGCGAAGACTATACCTCATCCCCAAACGTAAGGACTGGTCATGCAAAGGTTGGTACGTCAGCTGGCAACGGTGCTCATGCTACTCACAGTAATCATATGCGACGGTGGTAAGAACAGTAACTGAAAGAAAACTGTGACGTAGATTTCTCAAAAACAAGAAAGGACGCACGAGTCGCATAGTCGTTCAGCTGAAGGCTAGTCAGTGCAGACAATGGCGCAGAAGGCATTGGTCTTGATATACGCGCGTCAAAGGATGGTCGAGAGTGTCAGACAGGGGGTGTATCAGCGGCGAATGGGCAGACTATCGATGGCATCCCCATAAGGGACTTTTTGTAGTGTCAGAATAGAACTCTATCCCACAGCGCATCGCCGCAGAATGTTGGCCCTCTTGATGGCGCTGGTGCGTGGCAAACATTGATCGTAACGTTTCCAAAAGTGGCACTTCCAGGAACAAACTTTGGTTCACGGGAGGTTACGATTGGGTAGAAGGAGACGCTAGGTCCTGCTATCGCGTAAAAACGGAGGCAAGACAAGCGATGTGGCAGGGCGGGCATGTGGAGGTCACGTGGTGGGAGGTGGCGAGTCACAAGGCAGACAACGACCACAGTCCAATGCTACGTAGCAGCAGCTGGGGTAGTTGTGCCGTGGTCCCTCTTTAGCCCTCTCCGGCGACCAACGCCTGGTTGTTATCGTCGAATACATCTGCTGGTCGTTGCTTTTCTTGGTGTACGTTCGAACGGTCACTGATCTCGGCAACCACAGGTTTGTTTTATTTTAGGTAAGTGTTATTATTGGGTAGCTACCGACCAGTCTAGTCCTACTTAAAACACTATGGCGGCTCCTTACAGGGAAAATCGGCCCGAGGAAAATTCCTCCTACGCACGCCCTGGTATCCAAGGGGGTGGGGCCCCGTGAACTACAGGTTTCTCCGGTACCTAATCAGGAGACCTTGGCAGCTTGATACCCACTAAAAATCATAGGTTTGATGGGCTGTGTGTACCCTCGTGAACTCATAAGCTCAATTTGAACTAGTGGGCGTTCCAGCCTGTGCGGGGCGCCAGCTCCAGATCATCCTTCGTAGACGCCAAAGTCGCTGATCGGGTTTGCCCGGGAGATACCATTGTATCCAGGTAGGAGTGTGCCAGGGACGTCTGCGTTGGTTAACATGACCCTGGTGCCTGCTGGCCATTGACATCGCATCACCCGCTTGTCAAGTGGCAGAGTTGCATGGTGAGTCTAGTCCGCTGCAAGTTGATACGCCACCTGGCTTGCTCTGTCGTGTTTCCCACAAGCGGTTAATTTACCACTGGTCGCCGCCAGACCCTTGATGTCGAGCGTGGATGAATGATGACTGTGAGGGCATCGAAAAAGTTGTGAAAACTTGCAACTAGTATTGGTACAGACTCTCCCACTGCGTCCAGAGCGGATACATGGACACGATTGTAACCAGTGAGCAATATCCAGAGTCATTTGGAATCGGGAGTCATGCAGTGATATCAGTACAAACAATTTACGCCCCATACAAATACAGTCCGTACAAGTGGCTCGCAAGATCTAGCATTGGTATGCAATCTGCACGAAATGTGTTCTCCTACCGATAATGATCAACCAATTTGATCGCTACAAAGTATCACCGTTTAAAATCGCTGGCACAGGAATCGTGAACGACTCCGCCGTGGGGGAATCAGTGTCAGGCAACCTGAGACCACGGACGATAGCGTTCTGCTGGCGGAGGCGCCACGATCGTCCAGCATATCTAGCGTGATCTTTGTGAGCCAAAGGCTAAACGTCAAAACAGTATGTAAGGACACGAACTCGGCGATCTTGCGAGAAACGAGTATCGGTGCGACAGCGATCGCTCCGACGGCCACCAGGGCTGCTACGCCAGCGACAGCAGACGGGAAGACGATCGCCCACAACAGGCCGTCGCGGAGCAGATGGATGACTCGATCCCAGTGACGGATGTCCGGGAGAATAAAGCCTCTTGTCGAACCTTCTACGCTATCCACGGATTTGATCATTTGGTTGATCACGTTCAACACGTCGTCTGCGCAGATCCAACGTCAGTCATTCAAGCAGGGCAGTGGAAGAAGAGCAAGGAGTCAAACCTCTCGTCGGCGTCCAGACTTGCCAAACAGGTGTTTCCATCGAACCGAGGAGATCCCCAAACAAAAAGAGATGTTTCAGTCTACCGTATTCTGCCGTCTGACGAATCTCTTCTCGTAGTGTTTCTGAATCGTTCACTTAGTTCTAGTAGGAACGGTGCGACGACTGTCTCCTCACCATTGTTGGCCATGACACGCATAACAAAAGCAGGGCCGAGCAACGAAGACGGGTTTTTCGACTGGCGGGTATACGGAACATTTATGGGGTGATGGCCAGCTGAAGCGTACGTAGGGAGAAACATGTTAACGACTTCGGGTATCACCTGTTTGAGAGCCTCCACGCTGAACCCTGCACGAAAGAAGTCAACGGATTCACAGAACGGAAAGATAACGCTACACACATGTTTGGGCCAGGGAGCACAGGATTGCAACACCTGGTTTTTGGGAGTGCCATCGGTTCGTCCTCAGGTGAGACATCCCCCGCTCCACCAGGTTTGTGGTCAACGAATCCTCGCCGTCTGGAAAACGTTTGGCAGCACCGGTATGAAATGAAAGAAAGCCAGACGTACGATCCCGGAGAATATTGAGATAGATCAAGCTCGTGCGCTTCTCTCCTGGCCCTCCAGCGCCAAGTTTGTGTTCTAGCAGCGCGGCGATGTCGTAGCCCAGGATCTGGCGTTTCAGTTCGTCTGATAACACGCGTGAGTTCAACCCAAAGGAGGAGAGTGCATTCACCTCACCACACCTCAACAGGTCTTCGAAGATGGCAAAGCCTTCGGTTACGCCAATTGCTTCGTCGAAATAGTCCAACCTGATCATGTTGACGATATATCCGACTAAAGCTGGATCTTGGTTAACGGGCGTCCAAAACTTCCCTAGGGAATATTTAGGTGATGCTGGGATCAGACCGGAGGCTGACAAACCGTGGCTGACACATCTTGTAAGGGCATAGGCAGCCAACAGTGCACTGTCCTTGAACTGCAGCTGTTGGCCAAGGATGTTCAGGAAACCGCAGTCGAGGATATAAGTTCGGAGGTGAGAATCAACTGCCCTCGGTCGTTAAAAAGGTTGGGTGCATGCTACGTGTGTCACTCACAATTACACAACTTGAGAAGAGTGAAAGTAGCTGCTGTCCTTGCGCGGGTGTGGCGTCCACCAGCGGCGTTCAAGAGCTTCCGTATGAATTCTCTACGGTTGGTTCCCAGACTTCTAGCTGGAGTGTAGATTGATAAACGAAGAAGTATCAATGCAATTCGGGTCTTACCAGAGAAGATTTGGTAGAGAAGAGAGTCTCCAATTCTCATCCATTCTCGGGCAGGGGTACTGTTTGTGGTTCCAGCGTGTAGGTATTGTACTGTACCCAAGAGGGTAGAGGAGCGGAGCGTGGGAGAACGATGGATGGGCCGTGGGGGGTTACTAGAAAGCCGGAGACCTTAATTAAGAGTACAAGGAGGGGTTTTTGGAGTGTCATTAGATGCATGAAATTGAACTGCAGGTCAGGAACACTATGTACCTGGTAGGAGTTCGGCACGTAATACCTCGACCAGTGCCTGGACTGCCAACAGGCTGACAGGTCCCTTCCGCTTCTTCGCCAACTCGCGAAGCCTAGGTTCCACCTTGTGGCAATGGAGCGGAGCTGATCGCAAGCAAACAATCGGACACCGACCTCCACATTGTCTGAGACATACCTTTTTCAGTGAGAAATATGACAACGCGTAGTACGGCGGTAAGGTGGCGTGGATCTGGTTAAAGGATCAGACAGCTTTGTGATGGCGAAGCTATGCAACCCGCCGTTTGTGTCTAGCATCAGCGAAAGTCTGTCTCTCCTCCCATTAGGGGACTCAACAAGGTCGGTGATTATTGCATCCGAATCTGACAAATGATCAGCGCGAACACGAACTCGCAACAATTGGTCAGCGTACGAAGCTCCACAAGGGAGGCAAGAGCGTCCATTACATGTGCGAAGTGCTCCCCCTTAACAACCATGATATGGTCTAATAATTGCAGGAATTCATCCACCGCTGCAGAGGTCAGAATGGAGTTTCGAAGAGCTTTGTGTTTTGCCAAAGGTCGTAGAAGGGCTACAGCCCTTGGCCAATCGGGTTGATCAGGTTTGATATAATTGACGAGTGATTGCCTCGCCTCAGCAAACACTTCCTCTGGAAAGATCTCCTCGAAATCGTCTATGTGATGGCAGCGATGTCAAAAGCAATGACTAGATGACATGCATGAGACACACATGAGTTCACTGCCTCGAAGTATGCAGCAATCGCCACAAGTCTGACCAAGCCTGACTGCTTGGAAATGATGTCAGCGAGAGCTCTCTGCCATTCAGGTGCATCCCCAATGGGCGACCGACCATCCGCTAAGGGTTCGAGCTTCTGTTAGCACCGTTGTACCAATCCGACAAAGAGACTCACTGAATCTCAGCAAGAACAATAGCTTGTGTAGATAAAATGGTGCAGCCCCTTGTCCCCCCGTGAGGTAGTTAAAGAGAGCAACATAGATTGTGTGATCAATGGCTCCTTCTTCCCAGATGTCGTCCTCCCTCGAAGGCATGGGTCCTGCCATCTCCAGCGGATTTCCAAACCCATTACCAAATGTCGCCTTGGGTATATACGTGTTCGCAAACCGAACAGAAGCATGTATCTTTTGTCCAGGAATAATACGGCGAGTTTCAAAGAGATGCAATCTACGGAGCGATTAGATGGGAGATTTGTTATGATAGGCTTGTTTACCTCCGGGCATTCTCTCCAGAGCCAGTGAACGAGACTTCGTGTCGAATTGGGAGAAATTCCGCTAGTTTCCATAGAAGAGTCATTGAATCTGTTGTCCCGAGATCAAGATCTTCGTCGGTCCAGAGGGTCCAGAGAGTATGGTCAGGTTTCAAGACTAGACCGCTCATGGAGGCCTCACGACACATCCACATGAGTGACACATTGCCTGCGTGGAATGTCTTTCCCGGACGATTTGTCCCACCCCTGCGGTTCAGCTGAGCGTAGATGACACGACAGGATCGGTATTGACATACACGTCAGAGTGACTCCCAGCAAACCATACTTCCTTAATATCAGCGGCCTTTTGGCTTGTATATTGGTCACCGCTGGACTGTCCGGCGAGGGTCGTATCGAGTAAAGCGGGTTGCGTCTCTTTGGCGATTGGCTCATCCCTATTCTCGAGGATAGTGTGGTCATCACTTGAGGTGTTCCGAGACCCTTCGCTCGTGAGTGTATCTGGATGATCCGTTATCAGCCCGAGTCCGTCGCACACGGATTGGTTTCCGTTGTTCGCCTCCACGCTACTAGGTCTCGCCCGGTCATCCTTGGTGGAGTTGTGGAGGTCGGGTGAGTTCATCTCGAGAAAGTACTCTGGGATAAACTTAACCCGACATTCGTCAAGAGCGAGTGCGTGCCGAATATGACAAGCATGGCCTGCTGTCGAAGAAGCGGAAAGGCAAACATCGCGTCGTTCGAAACCGACAGAGGATACTGTGTCCCTGACCATTTCGATTCCATTTACCTTCGGTCGACCAAAGTATTGACAAAACAGTCTTACCACACTCCAATAAAATGGGCTCGTGCATCCTTCCAAGAAAACGTTTTTTTAAATTCTCGTGCGATATCATGGGCGTTTGGCTTGTGGGACAGGACAGAATCGAAGTGTTCGTATGCGCTGCCGTTGCGTGTTAGCGAATGAGAAGGATGCCAGAGCCTTGCGCATACGTTCCAATTTGTTTCTCAGTAGGGTTTTTGATCAACCCGACCTGGTGACCGCAATAGTTTGGTGAAACAGGATTCAGCCAGCATATGATATGATATTACCTCGTATATCATCCCCGCTAGAATCCTGACTTGGTATGCACCTCGAGAGAAACCTAACTAGCTGTCATCACCCGAAAAGGCATTTGTTCAAGATCGAGCCAGACCAACCAAACAGGTATATCTGGTCCCCTTCCTGGTACTTCCCCGCTAGCCACGCATAAGCGTCTTTCACAATTTCTTCCAAATTCCTGTGTCAAAAGTAGGACTCAGTCCTGCAGACAATCCCAACGAAAGGCTCACCATGCAATTGCCATGTCGAGCTTGTCAGAGATCGCCCTCTGCACGCGCTGAAATACGTCGAAGATCCTGGGGCGTGTACCTATGCCACTCGAATAGTACGTGTACTGTTCAGGCCAAGGATCCTTGGTATCAAAGTCGACGGCTTCGAATAGCTTCACGACATTGGTATTCTGTTCGACGATGAACGACTAGTAAGTGCCGGATGAAGAGACATGACGCACGTATCGACCAAATTTATTTGCTGTACCATCAATGCAGACGACGAGATTTCTTGGTGCCTTGTTTGGGTTAGCATGGGAACTACAGCTGGGGCACCTAGCCGGGAGCGGAAGAGTGTTGGATGGACTATGCGAACGAAGGAATTGGCTTGCGCTAGAAGCCATAGCGAGAGGTATGGTGCAGGTGGAACCAACGTTGGAGGCGCTCTAGCCAAGGGTGTTGCACGCTGGAACCGTGACGGTAATATATACCAAGTTTTTGCTACTTGGGCAATACGACACAGGCTCAGCTCCCATGGCTACGAGCACTGGGTGCCTATGCTTTTGGTGTGGTTTGCTCCCATGCTTCAACAACACTCCGTATTAGGAACGCTCCACAGCTTCAGCACGTAAGTACTTACGCGAGAGCCACGTAGAATAAGCTGAGCAGGGGGCTGTCGCTGGAAGCTTCTGATCCGACGTGGCTTTCATCCGGTAATCCAAGGAGAGCCATGACCCGGAAATCGCTGTCATGATGTGTTCCGAGTCTGTCCATGGGTCCCCCGGCGTATGAATTTTTTCATTTCTTCATACACACCCAGCAGGGTCAGGATCATTACGTGCAACGTGCTGCGACATCGATCCTTGACCCAACATTGCTGTCGCATAAGTTAGAAGCTGCAGCCCCGCGTATAACTCTCGGGGCATTAGCCCGATATGGAGCGTTACCAGATTGCTACTAGCTAGCAGGGTTCTCTCGGTGAGCTTCAGTAACATCCCGTCGGACCCGGTGAATCAGGCTGTGGCGTAGCTTTCTGTTTGATTTCCGGTTCCACCATGACTACTGGCACTTTCTAGATCATCCTCGGTCGCTCGAGCTACTTCAAGTTCGGGCTGTCCTAAGATTGCACCCAATCTGCAGTATTTCGCCCTCAAACTAACCTTTCGGAGAACTTTTGTCTCGCCCCATAGCGAAAACCCTCAGGTCGCAGAGCCGAGGCAGTCGAACGCCAGGCTACCCGGACGGACAGGACTCGGTGGCTTCTGGTCTCTGATTCGTAGTCCGTGATGCAGCCCGTTAATCCGTAGGATCGCGGGCGCCTCTTTGATGGCCCGGGAGTCAGACGATCTCCGAGTCATTCCCTTCGAGCTTGGGGAGCGATTTGCTCTTCTGCTGATCAAGTACTGGCCCACTCTTAGTGTCTACATTCCACTGAGACATTCACAGCACTATGCAAAGGTCTTTCTTTTATTGAATGAAGTTTGATATGTTCTCCCGGTGTTGGCAGTTCCTGAGCTGCTGAGCCCTTGCGTTCCGCTTGTAGGTAATCCATCCAACACCACCGATGCTCGCACAGCAAGCAAGATTCGTTGCCAGGCTTGGAGATCAAACCACCGACCTGTAGGTCTTTACTGTACATCCCACGAACTTCACTTTTAAGATCGCGGGTTGTCGGACAAGCGTTCCCCTCTCACAACTTGGTTTGTACGGCCTTGCCACGTCCGAATTGCCCATCACCTCCTCCACCATCCCGCCGAACTCGACGAGACCGATGCGTCTGACCAAGGTACCACAACACTGCCCCCTTCATTTCGTCCAGCCACTCCCTTACGACACTCTCCTCGTACACGTTGCTGTCATAAATGACATGCAAGTTCAACTGTCCGTTCAAGCTATCCGCAGTAGGGTAAAGCTCCCCTGGGATTGCGTGGGGATGTATCTTAAAGTTCACCCCAACTTTCGGGGTCGTCTGAGCTGCAGAGGTGGATACAGGGGGTGAATGAGGGGTGATATATCCTGCTTTGATTGGATGTGCGACGGGAGAATAGGGTGAAAGCGGGTGAGTGGGTGGTAAGGGATATTCGGTCGGAGACGTTAAATCCAACTGGTGAAAGGCTAGGCGTGAATAAGGATAGTTTGGACAGGGTATGCGACGCACGTTACCGGCGCTAGACCCTACATGAGCCCAGACTATAGGAATGTCTGTCACCGCTAGAATTTCGTCCGAGTTCTCATGCGTGTCTCGGGCGTCTGTAGTTTTGGCGCGCTTCATCCACTGCAGAGCACAGAGCTGCGAATGTTCGACTTCCTCCGGAACTGCGGCATGGAGGATCTCGAAGAATAAGGGATGGTCGCAAAACGTTGTTACTTGCTTCTTGACCAACCCAGAACGGTGGAGAAACCTGTCGAACGTGAGGAGATCCGAGAATGGTGGTGCACCATTCGACAGAACCCGCTGGTGTGGGTCCGTCGTTTCACCAAGTGTCATGAACGGGAGCTGGTAATAGAATGAGCCGATAGACAACACAAATTCGCCTCCGCCGCCACACTGGAACCACGTCTTGTCGAGATATGGGCGCAGGCTGAGCGGTCCCCCACCAAGGAACGGTTGTCTCCTTCGGTATGCCCATTCCTCTTCCGAGATGTCGCCGCGCAAGTACCATCGGTACAGCACTCGGGTCATCGCCACTTGTGTAAGTACCAGGTAGGCATTTCCAAATGTAACACCATGCAGACGACAATTGGTAATCACAGTAGCGGTTTGCGCTTGCGTGAGTGACGTGAAGACCAGGCCAGGTCTTGACGCAACGTAGGGTGTCGATTGCGTCAGGCGACACGGAAGAGTGTGCCCACCCTATAATAATAATGTTCATGGGCCCATTAGCACCCCCATCATAGTGGAAGCCTCGCCGGTAAACGACATCCACAACGAAAAGAACCTACCTGCCTCCTTGCCATCTTCGATTGGTGTATTAACATTCCGACCGCCCTCCGCCAACGTCGTATCCCGGGACTGAGCAACCGCAAGTGCTTCGGTTCGTGGTCTGTAGAGGGGGTCTCCATTGCTAATCTGTCTTCCAATGGAATTTGAATAGGCTCAGGATCTCCACCCCTTGCAAGTGTATCCAGAAAACACCGCACAAACGTGTTGATCGCCGACCTGTCTGCCACACAATGCGCCGTCAATATGATCAGGTGGAGCTTGTCGGTCCCTTCAGGGTGAGTCTCGCGAAAGACATAGAGCCGCATCAACAGCTCATCTGAGAGCAAACGCGGACCGTCCATAGTCGTAGTCACCCGACGCTGCGCCTCCTCCGCGGAATCCACGCGTCCGAATATCGTCTCTCCTGGCCGGAGGACAGCAAAATCGCGTTCCCGGACCACAAAGTATGGTTTTGAGGCAAATCCTGCATTTTCCACGTTCATGTCGGTAGCCGCATTGAATTGGGAGGGAGTACCGTCACCATCCCGCACGGTGGCCCCTGAGAGTGGGAAACGTCGCTTTGCAGACAGCCATGCCTTCACGATGTTGGATTCCGTGAATAGATGTCCATCTTGTGGACCGTCAAGGAGGCGAAGTTCACAGTAATGTAAGCCGTCGGAACCACCGTTGAAGCGGCCAAGCCAGAGAAACCACTGTTCGGCCCCATCTAGAGGACGTTCGAAGGTGCGCCCCTGAGTTGGATCTGTGTCGACTAGTGTCCAGCTGGGCATCGATGGGGGTGACAGGAAGACTGGATCGGGTGTACAGCGGTGAGTCAAATGTCGGGTATTGTCGGGTAACCTTCCGCAAGGGATTCGGACCTCGATCGCGTGAGCCCAGGAGGGACTAATTGAATCTTCGTATGAGCAACATTCTGAGTAGACGGGTTCTTGTTTCGCCCTGAGGCAGTGAGTGGTTGGCCGGCTTGTCCTCGTTTGAAGGCATGAGTTCCTTACCAAGGTTACACTCGGAAACTATGCACTTGCGAGTCTGCCGGACTGTGCAGTGGACATGATTCCGAGTGGCCAAAAAAGGGGAACTGGGGGAGCATTAGATTCACAGACGCACCAGGAAATGCATTTCACCTGCAAGCGTTTTCCCAAGACACGCTGAACAGTTTCAGTTGGTTTCCAAAGAAGAAGCAAAGTTACATGTGATTGTCCCGAATAGATCTTCAGCCTAAGAATATCCACAGGCGGAGGCCCTCGAAATCTCCACCTAAACGAAACGTGGTTTGCATCGTTTCTTCTTTTGGGAGGCATACACAGTTTTTCCATATTCAGTAGGTAACTTGAACACGAATGACGCCTGTTGGTATCAAACTCGATATTGCTGAACCTGAAAAATGGAAGGACAAACGTTACCCCCGGTCCCCTACCCCCCAAAACTGACGGAAATATAGTGCTTCTCACCATATTTGCTAGCGTCGACGAGTCGCAGTTCATTGGAATGGTAGTCAAATTCAATATCATTACAGCAAGGCAAAGTTCAGCCAGAACGCCATTCAGTTAGCAAACAATTACTAGTACCTTGCTTGACACAGTGGTTTCTATATCGCCTCTGGTAGGGATCGACTTGCCCGGGAACAAGTTTTCTTTTATGGTTTCTACTTCTCGTCGTCTCTTCTCATCACTTAAGCATGCAGAGCGTGCTATGCCATTAAGTAAATTATATTGGACTTACCATTTGGTTACAATGCCTTTATATTGGTCATCAAACCTATACGTGCCCTTACATGCCCTTATCACGTTTTGCATCTTTCTGGCTATCCCCATAGTGTAGTCATGGAATAATAACTCACCAGCTTTTGTCGTGATAACATTACCTCGGTTTCTGCACGGTAGTGGTAGCTCTACTGCCGCCACTCATGTGCTGGCATCAATACATGCACTCTAACATCGTTGGAGCGTGTACGACGACATTCACGCCGCACCTTCTCACTTATACCGCTATCATTGCTGTTGAGGTTACGAGGGAGCGATAATCATTGTCGGTTGGATCAGACGGATCAGATGGGGGCGATGGCAAAGAGTCATTGGATTCTCTCCCGACGTCGTCTAGCCTATAAACTATAGCCCATTGGCAATTCGTGTATGCATGTGACTGACCACGGCCTCGGACAGTGAGATATGTCCGACTGTATCATCACATTTCCAACAACTGCCCACAATTCTGGGCTACCACACTCAACAAGCACGACCCTGCTGCCCATCTGTCGCCCCCGCTGCTTGTCCATCGCCGGGAGAGTCAGATCGGTTTTTTCTCGCTGTAGCATAACTTTGGATTGGGTTATTTGACTTCCGGCGCCACCACCAGCACTGTCTTACGAGTCTTTCTAGTATACGATCGTCCTCGGTCGCTCGAGCTGTCCTAACAATGCCGTATATCCCACCCAATCTGCAACACTTCACTCTCAATCTAACCTTTTGTCTCGCTCAGTATCTCCATCGCGAAAGCCCTCAGGCTGCAGCGGCGAAGCGGTTGAACGCCAGGCTACCCTGGGCGGGCAGGACTCAGTGACACAGCTCGTTCATCCGCAGGGTCGCCTCTTTGATGGCCCGGATCCCAAACGACCTGACTCCTTCCGGGATTATGGGGCAGTTTGTTCTTCCGCTGGTCGAGTACTATAGTAGTATCCCAAATGTCATTTCTGCCTGGCCCACTTTTAGTATCTACTTTCTACTGACATCTTCGCAGCACTGCAAATATCCGTTTGTTTTTTTCCTTATTGTTTGAAGTTTGATATCTCCCTCCAGTGTCCTCTGTTGCTCAGCGGCTGAGCTTTTGCGTTCGTGTGCGCTTGCAGGCAAACATTCCATAAGTTTCACCTTTGAGAAAGTGGGTTGTCATACATGCATTCCCTTGTCACAACCTCGCTTGTACCCCTTGCCACACCCGAATTACCCTCCACCACCTCCACCACGCTGCTGAACTCGACGAGACCGATGCGTCTGACCAAGGTACCACAACACTGCCCCTTTCACTTCGTCCAACCCTCCCTTACAACACCCTTCTCGTACACGTTGTTGTCACAAGTTCAGTTGTCCGTTCAAGCTATCCGCAGTAAGGTAAAACTCCCCTGGGAGTGCGTGAGGATGCATCTTAAAGTTCGCCCCAACTTTCGGGGTCGGCTGAGCTGCGGAAGTGGATTTGGGGGGTGAATGAGGGAAGGTATATCTTGCTCTGAATGGATGTGCGATGGGAGAATAGGGTGAAAGCGAGTGAGTGGGTGGTAAGGGATATTCGGTCGGAGACGTCAAATCTAACTAATGAAAGGTTATGCGTGAATAGGGGCATGCGACGCACGTTACCGGCGCTAGATCCTGCATGAACCCAGACCATCGGAATGTCTTTCACTGCTAGAACCTCGTTCGAGTTCACATGCGTGTCTTGGCCGTCGGTAGTTTTGGCACGCTTCATCCACTGCAGAGCACCGAGCCGCGTATGTTCGATTTGTTCCAGAACTGCGGCATGGACGATCTCAAGGAATAAGGGATGGTCGCAAAACGATATCAGTTGCTTCCTGACCAACCCAGAACGATGGAGAAACCTGTCGAAAGTGAGGAGATCCGAGAATGGTGGTGCACCATTCAACAGTACGCACGGGTTTTGTTTCGTCGTTTCGTCGAGCGTCATGAACAGTAGCTGATAAAGGAATATCCCGAGGGACAGCATGGGTTCGTCTCCACCCTCCTTCAACCGTGCCCTATCGAGACATGAGTGTAGGTTGAGAGGTCCCCACCAAGGAGTAGCTGTATGCCCATTCCTCCAGATGTCGCCGCGCAAGTACCGTCGGTACAGCGCTCGGGTCATTGCCACCTGTGCAAGCGTTAGGTAGACATTTCCAAATGTGCAAGCGACAATTAGCAATCACAGTAGTGGTCTGCGCTTGTGTGAGCGACGTGAAGATCATGCCAGGCCCTGGAGCGACGTAGGATGCCGAGTGCGTGAGGCGACACGGAAGAGTATGACCACATGGCCCATAGGCTCAGCGTTTCCATCATAGCAGCAACCTGGACTGGTATTTCACCATTCAGACTGCCCTCCGCGAACGTCGTACCCCAGGACTGAGCAAGCACAAGTAGTTAGGCTCGTAGTCCGTAGAGTCGAGTGACCTTAAGGTTTTCCCTTCCGTCTTCATCAAATATCATGCCGAAACCACTGGCGATATGGGGTGCGGATCAGTACTCATGGACCAACCCGCGCAACACCGCGCACCCGTACGGACGGTGTACGGGTATAGTGTGGCTGGGCACCAGCGCAGCTTCGACTTAGGATCTACGCGGTACTTCGAATAGCACCCAGTCACACCACCAGCTGTGCTTCTGTACCTGTTTGTTCCAGGTTGCTCTAAGGACTGACAATCGACTTCACGCCTCCCGGCTCCATCTTGTTGCTGAACACTCGATTTCTTTGCAGCTCGATAGTGTGCCAGCGCCCACATTTTGTCTTGACAACGAAATGGTTTCCTCGGCTCTGACTCAGACTTCCTCACTGCAACAGATACTGTCGTAATTCTCGACCTGCACGGATCTGGACCTCATACGACAATAGCAGCACGCATGCACTGGACGATGGAGCATAAAAATCGGAGGTTGTCACCGGCGACCTGCTCTTCCTGCTCTCGCTGGATCTACTGATCCTCTCTGCTCTGCCAAACGGAATGCTGTAACTACGACGGTCTCTGCAGCCATGCGAGCAAACCCGAAAGGCCCAACAATCATCATTCCAGCAGGGAAGTTGAAACAAGCAACGCCGTAGCCTGCTAGTCCGTCGACAGAGTCCCGGCCCAACGGCGAGCTGTTCTTAGTCCTGTGACCGCAAGTTTTGCATTGACTGCCCATGAAATTATTCAGGCTAGAACTCGTCTAAACCTGGAGTCACATCAATTGACTTGTCTGACTCGGACTCGAGCCAATTGGCCGACGCTAAGGAGGACCCTGAAGCCCACCTAGGTGGGCTGGATGATCTGTTGAGCGTCTACCTCTTATCCTCATCGAGATCATCTTATCTCATGACCGCCCTCGAAAAGCAACGGCGATCACCTATTTATTCGTTTTTCAGGCTTGATGCTGTTTCGGCTGAGTACCTCGATGGGTCGCCTCACTCAAGGTGTCATTCCAAATGGACCAAGCGGTACCATCTATGCGGCATTTGGTCGTCGGAACCGCCAACCTGTTGTTCGTACGCTCCGTGTCCATACCATTGACGATATGAGGTCTGTAATATGTCCCTGAGTGAGTATTTGGACCTTTGCAGGGCGCAACTTGCTCGCTGGATTACTGAAAGTAACCGACCGGTCAACGTTATCAATGACCGCCATCTATGCGACCTCAATGCAGGGCGATCTAGCATTACTTTTCTATCTCGTCTGACAGTACTCGTGAAACTTTCAAGAATAAAACCTGGTATCCAAACCTTCACCAAATGGCTCTAGTGTCAATATCTCTCTTGTATCAGATTGAAGTGTGACATTCCAACAGCAACTTCGACTGCCGTCGAGCGTGTCTTTTCATGAGGTCGACAGATACTTCACTTCACATGAAACCGATTGTCTGGCCACTCAGTTCGACAGCTCTTGTGCCTTGGGTCATGGAGTGACTTGGCTACCTTGGAGGATATTATTACTGCCATCAAGGCGAAGAAGCGAAAGCGGGGTGAATCTGAGTCTGCTGTGGTATAATATGGCGTATATTGACACGTCCTGCAACCCATATGTGTGTCTGGTCCAAGCTTTGATTACAACGTGGCGGTTTTTAGTCATAACCGCGGGTTGTACGGGTCGGTATGGACCCGTACCAGCAGAGGGGTACGGTGTTGGCGGGTACGGGTGCGGTGTTGCCCACCCGACCCACGGCGCTACCCGTGTACAACCCTACTCAGTTACCGGTGCGCAAGGAATGGATGGATACACTAGCAGCCCGCGCTCCGTCCAGGGTTGATACCCTGGACCATTATGAGAGGTACGTACTGAAATGATCATATTTAAACACCGTGGAACAAGCTGAATCAAAACACCAACTCATGTCGGCGCCAGACTTGAGGCAGAGCCTGCGCATGAGCGCCTATATAGTTGGATGGGTTTGTCCTGGTCTTTTCGACTCAAACATCACACCAGTCGTAGTTTGGCCTATTGCAACTGGATTCATAACACGAAAACGTGGTGGTTGAACACCAACGACAACAACAAGTACATACACGGGCGTCATTTCACAGTACAAGGGCAGGTGACAACAACTTTCGCTTCTCAGACGCAAAGGGGACGCTGAAAGCGACGGACAACATCAGGATCAGCCAAGGACACTCATGGCCGCGACAGAGGGTTTACTTACAACCAATTCCGCTACTTGTCAGGGTTGATCTCATAGTTACCCGTAATCGCGTTGTAGGTGATGACCCATCTCTCAGGAAGTGCCGGGTCGGACAGCACATAGTCCCAAAGCTTTTCATTCCCGTGACTGCGTAGATTCGAAGTCTCCCAGTGAATTCCACTGTTACAGTTCCACTGGCCCTTCACGGTTGAAGAGATTGAGTTAGGGCGACATCGTAGCGCCAGAAACTCACAGGACGTCAGTATACAACAAATGCTGCACGAATGAGCCCTCGCTTGGAAAATTAGTGCCTGCCAATTTGTACGCAGTTAGAGCCAGGATTACGGAACACTCAAACCACATACAGATGGAGAGATGGAGCAGTTTGGCAGCACCGTTTGTCCCTGCGAACTGGCTATTCTTGATGCTCTTTTCTGCCGTCGATAATGGGCTGGATAATGGATGATTCCATGGCGATAACCGTGGCGGGTAGACCTGTGGGTACTTGCCTCCATCGCGTTATCGTTTTACATCGTTGTGTCGCCATCCTGGCGGTAGTGGCGGCGCATTGAGGTTACGAGGGAGGGATAATCGTCGTCGGTCGGGTCAGATGGATCAGATGGGGGGCGACGGTAAAGAGTCACTCTTGATTTTCTCCTGACGTCGTCTAGCCTTTATACTATAGCTATTGACGATTCGTGTATGCATGTGATGGTTTCTGTGACCACGGCTTCGGACAGTGAGGCTTGCCTAACTGCACCGTCACATTTCTAACAGGGGTTGGTGGCGTCACTGCATGGTAGTGATGGTGACCCGGGTTTGGGCTGGCCATTCAATTGCGTCGTTGTCACTGGGGTTGGTGGTGGTGGGCGCATGGGGATTGGCGCTGTTGTCGTGGTGGTGGTATCCTGGCATTAGCCGTGGGCACGTCGGAATCGTCGAGGTCGTCAATGCGACATTGCCGTCATTGACTCGGTGGTGGTAGTGGTCCATGGTTGAGGTTGGTAAATCCATCGTGTCGTCATCGTCATCGTTGCGGCGATGGTCGAGAGAAAGGAGCGAGCAAAAGGGGCGAGGGCACGCCCCCGTCGTGTTCGGTCGTTCCGTTCGTTTCGCGCAGTCCGATGTTGGGGAGTACGTGTGGGGGTCATGTTGTATTTCTCCGCACAGCCACCGTGTCCGATTGGGAACCATGACGTTTACATGCGATCATGGAGACCGATATTGGGTATCTGAACCCACTGCGGCGGTCGTCGGGACAGGATAACACCTTTACATTGTTATTGGAAGGCATCAATTGAACCTCGACGCAAGGTACTTTTCCCTCTCGATCTGACCAGACCATCCGTGCGCCCATAAAGCGAACTAGATCCCTTCCCAGGTAGGCCATGAACGGAAGTACAGACATTCATCATTCCTTACCATAACATATCGCCGCGCGCGGTGGGAAGACGAGTTCCCAAGCTGGTATCAGTCCTTTAATCTTGCGAAACTCTCGTGACATCTGGTTCGGAACTGATAGATAACTTTGATTGTCTTGGGAATACCGTGTATGTGGAACCACCGGCGGTGGTACACTCGGAGCAGAACGTGCTAAACGTACGTCGTTCAGAGAGAGAAGAAAAGAATGTGAGATACAGGCGGGTGTCTGGTATATATACTGCCTGTCGGGCAGATGACGTCTGAGTGCGTCTGGCATCCTACTGCTCCGGTAACATCTGAGGAGCGTTACAGTATGACCGGGTGAGCGGAAGCAGCTGATAGAACACTTTAGCCACTTACGCCGACATTTTGTGACGGAGCGCTCGAAATCGTTTACGGAGGCTGCCTAGTTGGTCATGCATATTCTGGGAGCATTTGTTCGACTGCAGAAGTGAACGTCACGACTGCATCCATTGTGGACCTTGGTGTACTAACCTTTCAATTCGTGTCGAGCTAATGTCTAATTTTATCCAGTCCCAGCAGATATCCACTGTTACCGGTGATGATGATACTTGCTATAACTGGTCGGTGAGTTTCGTTGGGAATCTAATCATTTCCCGATTTCTGGATAATTTCGGTTCGCAGACTCCGATAGCAGAAAAGAGCCTCAAGAACAGCCAGTTCGCAGGGACAAACGGTGCTGCCAAACTGCTCCATCTCTCCATCTGTATGTGGTTTGAGTGTTTCGTAAATCCTGGCTCTAACTGCGTACAAATTGGCAGGCACTAATTTTTCAAGCGAAGGCTCATTCGTGCAGCATTTGTTGTACACTGACGTCCCGTGAGTTTCTGGCGTTACGATGTCGCCCTAACGCCCCTAATACTCAATCTCTTCAACCCTGAAGGGCCGGCGGAACAGTAACAGTGGAATTCACTGGACTTCGAATCTACGCAGTCACGGGAATGAAACAGGGGCAAGTGATCAAAGAAGAAGTGAAGAGCCCGAAGCTTTGGGACTATGTGCTGTCCGACCCGGCACTTCCTGAGAGATGGGCCATCACCTACAACGCGATTACGGGTAACTATGAGATCAACCCTGACAAGTAGCGGAATTGGTTGTAAGTAAACTCTCGGTCGCAGCCATGAGTGTCCTTGGCTGATCCTTATGCTGTCCATCGTTTTCAGCAACCCCTTTGCGTGTGTCTGAGAAGCGAAAGTTGTTTGTCGTTGATGTCACCTGCTCTTGTACTGTGAAATGACGCCTGTGTATGTACTTGTTGTCGTTGTTGGTGTTCAACCACCACGTCTTTGTGTAATGAATCCAGTTGCAATTGGCCAAAATAGTGTGATGTTCAACTCGCATTTTCGAGGCAGAGACCAGGACAAACCCATCTAACTATATACGCGCTTCTCCGCAGGCTATGCTTCAAGCCCAATGTAGACAAGGCGACCCCGTAAGAGGTAGCGTCCGAGGCACACTCATCTGCATGAGCAAATGCAAGTTGCTGGTTGCAGTGGTAAACAAGGGCCCGTTGACTGAGTGTGTCGCACGTATTCCCTTCAGGTTCTCACAACTTGACCTGCGCACCTTTGCCACGACCAAATTGCCTATCACCACCACGCTGGCGCGCTTGACGAGGCTGATGCGTCTGACCAAGGTACCACAACACCGCTCCCTTCACTTCGTCCAACCACTCCCTTACGACACCCTCCTCGTACACGTTGCTGTCATAAATGACATGCAAGTTCAACTGTCCGTTCAAGCTATCCGCAGTAAGGTATAGCTCCCCTGGGCGTGCACGAAGATGCATCTTAAAGTTCACCCTAACTTTTGGGTTCGTCTGAGCTGCAGAAGTGGATTTGGGGGGTGAATGAGGGAAGGTGTACCCTGTTTTGAATGGATGTGCGACGGGAGAATAGGGTGAAAGCAGGTGAGTGGGCGGTAACGGGTATTCGGTCGGAGACGTTAATTCCAACTAGTGAAAGTCCAGGCGTGAAAAGAGACAATTGAAATAAGTACGTGACGCACGTTGCCTGCGCTAGACCCTGCATGAGCCCAGACCATAGGAATGTCTGTCACTGCTAGAACCTCGTCCGAGTTCTCATGCGTGTCTCGGCCGTCGGTAGTTTTGGCACGCTTCATCCACTGTAGGGCACCGAGCCGCGTATGTTCGATTTGTTCCAGAACTGCGGCATGGGATATCTCGAAGAATAAGGGATGGTCGCAAAACGATGTTAGTTGCTTCCTGACCAACCCAGAACGATGGAGAAACCTGTCGAAAGTGAGGAGATCCGAGAAAGGCGGTGCACCATTCGACAGAACCCGCTGGTGTGGTTCTGTCGCTTCACCAAGCGTCATAAATGGTAGCTGATAAAGGAACATCCCGAGGGACAGCATGGACTCGCCTCCACCACCCTCCTTAAACCATGCCCTATCGAGATATGGGCGCAGGTTGAGGGGTCCCCCACCAAGGAACGGTTGTCTCCTTCGGTATGCCCATTCCTCCTCTGAGATGTCGCCGCGCAAGTACCATCGGTACAGCACTCGGGTCATTGCCACCTGTGCAAGCGCTAGGTAGGCATTTCCAAATGTGACACCATGCAGACGACAGTTAGCAATCACAGTAGTGGTCTGCGCTTGCGTGAGCGACGTGAAGACAAGGCCAGGTCTTGACGCGATGTGGGATGTCGAACGCATGAGCCGACACGGAAGAGTATGACCACCCTATAATAATGTTCATGGACCCATCAGCGTTCCCATCATAGCGGCAACCTTCTCGGTAAACGACATCATCACGAAAGGAACCTACCTGCCTCCTCGCCATCTTCGACTTGTATATCAACATTCCGACCGCCCTCCGCCAACGTCGTATCCCGGGACTGAGCAACCGCAAGTGCTTCGGTTCGTGGTCTGCAGAGGGGGTCTCCATTGCTAATCTGTCCTCCATTGGAACTTGAATAGGCTCTGAGTCTTCACCCCTTGCAAGCGTATCCAACAAACACCGCATAAACGTGTTAATCGCCAACCTGTCTGTCACGCAATGTGCCACCAGTATCATCAAGTGGAGCGTGTTGGTCCTTTCGGGGCGAGTCTCGTGAAAGACATAGAGCTGCATCAACAGCTCATCTGAGAGCAAACGTGGACCGTCCATAATCGTAATCATGCGACGATGCGCCTCCTCCACGGAATCCACCTGCCCGAATATAATCTCGCCTGGCCGGAGGACAGCAAAATCACGTTCCTGGACCACAAAGTATGGCTCCGAGGCAAGCCCTGCATTCTCCACATTCAGGTCGGTAGCCGCATTGAATCGGTAGGGAGCGCCGTCATCACCCCGTACGGTGGCCCCTGCGAGTGGGTAACGTCGTTTTGTAGACAGCCATGCCTTCGTGATGTTGGCTTCTACGAATAGATGTCCATCTTGTGGACCGTTAAGGAGGCGGAGTTCACAGTACAATAAGCCGTCTGCAGCACCGTTGAAACGGCCAAGCCAGAGAAACCACTGTTCGGTCTTGTCTAGAGGACGTTGGTAGGTGTGCCCTTGAGTTGGGTTTGTGTCGGCTAATGTCCAGCTGGGCATCGATGGGGTGGGACAGGAAGACTGGGATGAGTGTACGATGGGTGAATTAAAGGTCGGGCATTGGCGGGTAACCTCCCGCTAGGGATTCAGACCTCCTTAGGGGCGATCGTGTGAGCCCAGGAGAGAGTCGCTGAATGTCCGCATGAACAATATTCTGGGGGTACAACATGATGATGATCCTTGTTTCATTCTGAGGTGTACTGGCAGCGAGATGTTACCTGTTGTCAATGGTTGCCCAGCTCTCCGTCGTCGAAGGCGTGATTTCCTGGCCAAAACTACGGAAGGTATCCTCGGAAACTACACGTTTGCAAGTCCGATAGATCATGTGGGAGCCAAAAAAAGGAGGATATATTTGTAAATTAGATTCACAGACGCACCAGGAATTGCGTTTCATCTGCTTGCGCTTTCCCAAGACACGCCGAACGAAACACAGTGTTTCAGTTGGTTTCCAAAAGAGAAACATCGTAGGCGATTGTCCCGAAATAGAGACCTTCAGCCTAAGAATGTTCACGAGCTTCAACACGCGGGCTCGTAGAGCCTCCCGACGCCACCACTTAAGTGAAACACGTTTTGCATCGTATCTCTTTCAAGATGTGCCGTTCTTATCCAATAGGTAACTTGGGCATAGATGACACCTGTTGGCGTCAAACTCGATGTTGCTGAACCCGGGTAAGTGGAAAGACAAATGTTTGCCCCTGCAAAACTGACGGAAAATATGGTGCTTCTCACCATATTAATTAACGTTGACGAGTGGCAGTTAATTGGAGTGGTACTCTGCGGGCTCAAATGAACACAGAATGGAATACTTATTACGTTGAGAATGGCCAGAGATTGTAGAACTTGTCGAGGTGGTCCAAGTTTGCACGCGACCTTGCACACCAGTTGAAGGCTTTCAGTAGTGATTGACACATATTACGGTGACGACAGTTGCACCGTTGGGATCGAGGTGCTTCATAGCGGTCCAGTTACCCGACTGTCTGACTAGTCAACGTCAAAGTGAAGAATTCAGGTGCATACTGCCACACATCATGGGACTCGAGTCTTTCCTCGGGCCGGCGCGGGCCGTGGACTCCACAAACAGGACCTCAGACGTCGACTACCTTCGCATTTCACAGATTGCTTTGTACGACTTTGCTCCATCCAGTTCGACCATCGCGACCCTGAAGTGACTGGTACGTTCGACTCGGACCGAGGTACCACAACACCGCTTCCTTCACCTCGTCCAACCACTCCTTCACGACCCCTTCCTCGAACACGCTTCCATCGTAGTAGACGTACATGTGCAACAGTCCACGCGAGCTAGCCGCGCCGAGATACAGTTCAGCGGGACGCGTGTGTAGATATACCTTTGAGTTCTCCACCGCGATCTTCGGCGTCAAATTCGAGATGGTTTCCGGCGATGGAGTGAATGGAGGAGTAACATAGCCCGCTTTCATTGGATGAGGGATAGGACAATGTGGTGAAAGTGGGTGGGAGGACGGTAAGGGGTATTCGGTCGGGGACATCAAATCGACCTAGGGATAAGCAAAACACAAATGAAGATGGGGAATCTTTGGACGAGGAATGCACGACATACGTTACCAATGGTAGACCCTCCATGACCCCAGACAACAGGAATGTCCATGACCGCCAAAGCTTTGTCGGTCGAATTCGCGTCTGAGCACGGGCCATCTTTCATCCACTGCAAAGCTCCGAACCGCACACGCTCGGTACGGGCCAGACCTGCAGCATATATGATCTCTAAAAGCAGTGGATGGTTGGAAAACGCTATCGCCTGCCTCCTGACCAGCCCAGCGCGATGTAGGAATCGGTCAAATGTGAGCAGGTCCGAAAATCGGGGTGCCCCATCCGATAGAACGTGTCTGTGGCGTTCCGCGGTTCCGCCCAGTGTCATATAAGGAAGCTGGTTATAGAAAAAGCCAATGGACAACATAAATTCGCCTCCGCCGCCGCTCTGGAACCATGTCTTGTCGAGATACGGACGTAAGTTCAGCGGGCCCCCACTTGTATGGGGCTGTCTCTTTCGGTACGCCCACTCCTCCTCAGAGAACTCCCCGCGGAGGTAACGTCGGTAGAGAACTCGAGTCATCGCCACCTGCGCGAGGGGGAGGTAGGCATTCCCAAACGTGATTCCGTGCAGACGACAGTTGGCAATCACGGCAGCGGTTTCCGTGTGTGTGAGCGAGGCAGACACGTCACAAGATCTTGCAGCAACATACGGTGTCGAGCGCGTAAGGCGACACGGAAGAGTATGCCCGCCCTGAACGAACATAGACTCGTCAACGTTAGCGTCAACAAGACAGCCTGTGTACGATGAGAGAAAGCGAGACAAGAAAGCCCACCTGCCTCTTTCCCATTCTCAGACGAAATATCACGATCCCCACCGCCCTTCTCCACCGTCGTATTGCTGGACTGAGCGAGCGCAAGTGGATCGGCTCGAGGTCCATGGAGGGGATCGCCATTGCTAACCTTTCTTCCAACGGAATCTGAGCAGGCTCGGCCCCTTCGCCCCTTGCAAGCGTATCTAGCAAGCAGCGCACAAAAGTCCTGTTCGCTACCCCATCTGTCACACAATGCGCCATCACTATCATCAAGTGGAGGGTGTCGGTTCTCTTGGAGTCCGTCTCGCGAAAGACGTACAGCTGAACCAGCAGATCCTCCGAAAGTGGACGTGGACCATCCAAGATCGCCGCTACATGCTGCTGTGCCTCCCCCGCAGAAGCCACGTTCCCAAAGATGATCTCGCGTGGACGAAGGATAGCGAGATTATTTTCCTGGATCATGAAGTGGGGCTCAGAAGGGAAAGTTGAACCGCTTTCTGCTTGCGAGTCCATAGTCCCCCTGTGCTTGAGGGGAACGTCGAGACCCCGCACAATGGCCCCCGCCAGCGGATAGCGCCTCTTCGTAGACAACCACGCCCTCACGATATTCGCGTCAGAAAATAGGCGCGCATCTCGAGATCCGTTTGAAAGACGGAGTTCGAGGTGCTGTAAATTGTCCGCAGTTCCGTTGAAGAGACCATCCCAGACAAAACCGAGTTCGTAAACGTCCAGAGCGCGCTGGAAGGTGCGCCCTAGGATCGGATGGGCGTCGATCAATCTCCAGCCAGGCATCGATGAGGTGGAGTGGCCTGAATGGGAGTCGGCTTTGGGCAGTCCTCCCACCACATGATTAGTCAGTGGACAGGTTCTGAATTCGAAGGAGGGGACAAAAATGCGGTGCACGCCAGCGCCATAATTGGTATGAGAGAACCCATGAGGCTCACCGTAGTGAAACGAGCTATGCTCAGAAGGAGCGGCGCACATCCACGGGGTGGAGAAGCAAGACTTCAGGTCGTCTGGAAAGGACGCATGACCTTACTAGGAGCTGCCGAGGGATAATTGTACTCTGTCGAGTGTATTAGTACGGGGAACTGGTCTTTCTCACGGACAGCCATTGGCAAAGGCTCCAGAGGAGAACTTGAGTGCAAAACGTTTGGGACCAGCCCGTAGATACGCATCGTCATTTAGTTTCAAGTTCGTAGTATTCGGTTCAAGGAAATTTATAGAACATCCTAAATCCCAAGTCAACTTGGGACGTCGACGACGAATTTCCATTGACTCGCAGCATTTGCGGTGTGAGCTGCCATCCCCGACCCACCTGCATGGATCCACCTCATGGCGTCCCACCAAGGTACCACACCGCCGCCTCCCTCAGTTCGTCCAACCACTCCTGTACAACCGCCTCTTCATACACGTTTCCGTCGTAATAGACGAACATCTCCATCCGTCCGCGCGAGGTAGCCGCGCCGAGGTAAAGCTGACCTGGAAGCATCTGGAAATGTACCTTTGAATTCTCCACCACGATCTTCGGGGTCGTGTCGGCCTCAAAATCGGATAACGGGGGTACCGGAGGAATAACATAGCCCGCTTTGGCAGGGGACGACACAGGAGAGTAAGGTGAGAGGGAATGACTAGGCGGCAAGGGGTATTCAGTCGGGAATATCAAGTCCAACTAGTGGTAACCCGGCAGTGAGAACGGGGATTTGGAACAGGACGCATGACGCACGTTACCGAGGCTAGACCCTCCATGCGCAACGACTTTAGGCAGGTCTGTCACCGAAAGAACTTTGTCTTCGCCCGAGTCCCCAAGAGCTTCATCGCCGTTGGCGGTCTTAGCGCGCTGTATCCACCGAAGAGCTTGGAGCTGTGCTTCGCGGAGGTACGCCAAATGTGAGGCATGCACGATTTCCAAAAACAAGGGATGACTGAAAAACGCCGTTGACTGCTTCTTAACCAACCTAGCGCGATGCAAGAACCGGTCAAACGTAAGCAGGTCCGAAAATCGGGGCGCCCCGTCGGACAGAACGTGTTGGCGTCGTTCCACGGTTCCTCCAAGCGTCATGAACGGGAGCTGGAAGATGTATAGACTGATACACATCATAAACTCGCCTCCACCCCCTTTCTCGAACCACGACTGGTCGAGATACGGACGCAGGTTGAGCGGACCTCTGTTGATATAAGGCTGTCTCTTTCGGTATGCCCACTCCTCCTCAGAGATCTCCCCGCGGAGGTAACGTCGGTAGAGAACTCGAGTCATCGCCACCTGCGCGAGGGGGAGGTAGGCATTCCCAAACGTGATTCCGTGCAGACGACAATTGGCAATCACGGCAGTAGTTTGCATGGGCGTGAGCAAGGTGGAGACTCTGCCCGGTCGTGGCACAGCAAACGCTGAAGAACGCGTGAGACGCCATGGAAGAGTGTGTCCGCCCTAAAATGACTCAGTTAAACGACAGGACGCAAGGGAAGCAGGAAGCACCGGACAACACGCACCTGTATCTTTGCAGTCCTCATCTGAGATATCACAGCCCCGGCCGCCCTTCGCCACCGTCGAATAGCCGGGGTGAGGGAGCGCAGATATGGAGGCTCGAGGTCCATTGGGGGGATCGCCATCTCCAATCTCTCTTCCAATGGAATCTGGACGGGCATGGGGCCGAGGCCCCTTGAAAGCGTGTCCAAAAAACTCCGTACGAACGATCTGTTCCCCGTCCCATCCGTTACATGATGTGCAAGTAGTATCATTAAATGCAGGACGCTAGTCCTCTCGGCGTCGGTCTCGCGAAGGACATGAATCTGAACCGAGAGATCATCCGAGAGTAGACGTGGTCCATGCATAATTGCAGTTGTCTGCTGTCGCGCTTCCCCGACGGAGGAAACGCTCCCAAAGACGATCTCGTTCGGACGGAGGACGGTGAGATCATGCTCACGGACGACAAAGTATGGCTCGGAAGCAAGTCTTGCACCAATTTCCGCACCCGAATCCTTGGGAGGGAGAGGAGCACAATCTGCACCGCGTATTGTAACTACCACGAGCGGGTAACGCCTCTTCGTGAACATCCATGCCTCGATGACATTTGTCTCGGAGAACAAATATGCATCTTGAGAACCGTTCGAGAGACGTATTTCATAGTGATGGAGGATATCTGCGGTCCCACTGAGATCACCCCAGAGATAACTGCAATATTCCATCGGGTCAAGAGGGCGTTGGAAGGTACGCCCTTGAGCGAGGTAGGTGTCCACCGGAGTCCAACCAGGCATTGATAAGGTCGAGTAGCACTCTTGCTCTGAGTCGCGTATTAGTAAGTGTCGGCTGACGCGGCTGTGCTGCCAGCTGTCCAGTGTGACACGAAAACGTAAAATACCTGGCGGAAACACACGAATCACAAACCAGGCTGTCATGACGATTCATCGCAGAATTGGGACGGCCATGAAGAAGTGTGTGGGATTGTTTTTTTGCCGGGGGCGGGGAGGCAGAAGCTGCCACTGCCGTGCACTCGGCGGGTCAGCATCAGCAACCCTAATCCTCTCGTAATTTCTGCACATTTCGCCCAATGTGCTAGTAACTTGTCAACATTTGTAGTGGGGAGAGCTCCGACTTGTCGTTCTGAAAATTTCCCAGACCGTACGCGCTGGTTCAGCTAGCTGGCCCGTCTCCACTCGAATCCCGCTCGAACCAGACGGCCCGACCGACTTATTACGACCGACCAAGGTACCACAGCACCGCATCTCTCACTTCGTCCAACCACTCCCTTACGACCCGGTCTTCAAACACGTTACCGTCGTATTGGACATACAAGTTCATCTGGCCGCGCGAGGTAGCCGCGCCGAGGTATAACTCCGCCGGGCGTGTATGGAGATACGTCCTCGAGTTCTCCACTATGATTTTCGGCGTCGCGTCGGCTCCAGGATCAGATAGAGTGGATGAGGGATGGATCACGTAGCCCGCTTTCGCTGGGTGTGGATCAGTAGAGTAAGGAGAGAGTGGATGACTAGGCGGTAAGGGGTATTCGGCCGGAGAGATCAAATCCAACTAGCAGCAGACCACGAATGAGAACGATGATTGGAAGCGGAATATATGGCATGACGCACGTTACCGAGGCTGGATCCTCCATGGGCCCAGATTGTAGGAATGTCTGTCACCACCAGAACACTGTCCTCGTCCTCGTGTATATCATGGTCGTTAGCGGCATCAGTGTGCTGCATCCAACGTAGAGCACGGTGCCGGGTATAGTGGATATAGGCGAGATGGGAGGCATGTACGATTTCTAAAAATAACGGATGGCTGAAAAACGCTGTGGCCTGCTTCTTGACCGACCTGGCACGATGCAAGAACCGGTCAAACGTGAGAAAGTCCGAGAACGGCGGTGTACCATCTGCTAAGTCGCCTGGGAGTCGTTCCGCCGCTTCGCTGAGCGTCATGAACGGGAGCTGGTAGACAAAGAGACTGATGCACAACATGAACTCGCCTCCGCCACCTTTCTCGAACCACGGCTCATCGAGATACGAGCGCAAACTGAGCGGACCACCGTTAATATGAGGCTGTCTCTTTCGGTACGCCCATTCCTCCTCCGACATCTCACCACGGATGTACCTTCGATAGAGTACACGAGTCATCGCCACTTGTGCGAGGGGGAGAAAGGCATTTCCAAATGTGATACCGCCTATACGACAGTTGGCAATCACAGTTGCAGTTTGGGCGTGCGTGAACGAGGTGGAGACGAGGCCAGGTCGTGCGGCAACGTACGCCGTCGAGCGTGTGAGGCGACACGGAAGAGTGTGCCCTCCCTACAATGAACATAACGTTCCCGTCAGAACGAGAGAAGGCCAATTGTATACGCCACAAGAAAGGCACTCCTGAAGATGCAACGCCCACCTGTGTCTTTGCCGTCCTCGACTGATGTATCAGCGCCCCGACCGCCCTCCTCCACCGCCGTACGGCCGGACTGAGCGAGCGCAAATACGAGGGTTCGAGGTCCATCGGAGGGATCACCATCGCTAGTCTCTCCTCCAGCGGGAGCTGAGCAGGCTCTGGCCCCCCACCTCTCGCAAGCGTGTCTAACATGCACCGCATGAGCGTTCTGTTTCCCGTCCCATCCGTCACACAATGCGCCATCAATACCATCAGGTGGAGGACGCCCGTCCTCTTGGGATCGGTCTCGCGAAAGACATAAAGTCGCACCAACAGCTCCTCCGAAAGTAAACGCGGTCCATGGACGACCGCCGTCGCACGCCGCTGGGCCTCCTCAGCGGAAGCAACGCTCCCAAAGACGACCTCGTCCGGACGACGGACAGCGAGATCGTGCCCCCGGATGACGAAATTGGGCTCTGAGGCGAATCCTGTGGCAATATCCGTGGTTGAATCCGTAGGTCGAGGTATCTTGAGCTGGAGAGGTGCCCCGTCCGCACCGCGTACAGTGGCCCCTGCGAGAGGATAACGTCTTTTCGTGGACACCCAGGCCTTGACGATGTTCGTCTCTGAAAATAAATGTTCATCTCGGGCATCGTTCGGAAGACGGATTTCATAGTGATGCAAACTATCCGCGGTCCCGTTGAAGAGGCCGTCCCAAAGGTAACAAATTTCCAGGGAGTCCAGCGGACGTTGGAAGGCACGCCCTCGTAACGTCCAGTTAGGCATCGATGAGGTGGAATGATAAGCCTAGGATTATGTTTGTTCGGCCCACCATCGACCCTGAATGCGGCGGGACAAGACCGTTTACAAACGTGCTACCCAACATACATACAACGTTAAGCTCCAAAGCAGTATGTGAGAAAAAGAAACACGCCCATGAACAAAAAGTTCGCTGGACGATCAGAAACAACAACAAAAATGAAAAGATGGTATACATTATCACGCGACGAGCTTGACAGCATACTTTTCCCAACTCGGATACACAAACGTCTCTGTCTTAGTCGTAACGTCCTTGACCTTCTGCGCGCGCGTCGATTTCAACGTCGAAGATGGATCTCCAGGGATGTATTCAGGTACTTCGAACATGACCGGGATCGGCACGATCTTGAGCTTTCGGTCGTCTGCTTTGGTACGCACAAACGGGAGTGGTTTTTGGAACTTTGTTTTCGGAATCTGAGGGTTGAAGTTGGATGGTGGTACGTCGCGCAGCGTAACAGACGTGCCACCGACCGAGGAAGAGGTCGCCTCGTCTGGTTGCGACAAGGTGGGTGGCGAAGATGACTGCGACGATAACAGGCAAAGCAACTCTTCTAATGCTTCTGTATTTGACGGCTGTATCTTTAGTGCTGCGCGGAGGTCTTAGTGGAATCTTAGATATTTTGTCCTAAAACTTGAGATGTAAACCTACCTTTTATTGCCTCTTCCGTATGTACCATCATCCGCCGAGCTTTAGCCCGTCGATAGTATCCTTTGATACTTTTATGCTGAGCGAGCGCCTTCGAGCATGCATTCTCCGCTTCAATCCAACTGCAAGACAGCTCGGTAGGAGCGACATAAACGAGAAGTGAGTCCGCCTACTTGCCAAGCTTCAAATATGCTGCTGCGATATTCAACTGATAATGCGGCATCTCGGGCTCCACTGCATGTGCTGCTTGATAGTGACGTACTGCGATCTCAAAATCGCCGCGACGAAAGGCAGCGTTGCCCTCCATGAATACGTCAGGGACGACCAAGCGGATAGACAGATCGTCGAGACCTACCAGTTCCTTCTCCTTCTCAGCTCTGAGATAGCGTACCTCCACGATCTCAGCAATGGTCATCTCCGGCTGCGTCGATCCCGGATTTGCCTCTTCCTCGGACTCGTTTCCCGTAAAGTCAAGGTCCAAATCCCAAACGTCCTCCTCCTCTACTGTCTCCCATCCATGAACGCCACTACCTGTAACACGCGTGTCTGACGATCCAAAAAATCGATGAACAAATCAACCTCACCTCGACCATCCCACTCTCTCTGCTTTCCAGACCGAATACCACTATTCTCCTCGTCCTCCCTTACCGTCTTCTCACACACCTCGCCCAAGTGATCGGTCGAACACCCACAATCGCACCACTTCGTAGTCAACTTTTCGCGCAGCACGTTCCCATAACCACTGACGTCAAACTCTCTCGCGACACGCCACAATGTCTGTGAGACGCGCTCATACCCAAGGCGAACTTTGAGGCGCCAATGTTGGTCCCACCCGGGCGGAGGGGTCGACCGCAAGGGAGATTTCTCGCCATACTTGAGTTCGCATGCTTCCTCGAGCGCTTCGAGACCTTCGGCGAACGTGCCCAAGTGAGGCGGTTTTGCAAACGTGGCGTGCGGCATCGCCTCTAGGACGTCGAGGTGCGCCTTGAGGGCATCATAATACGGCAACAGTCGCAACGAGTGCAAGCCGCGATTACGGCACACAGGAACGTTGTTGGATAGCGCCTAGACAGAACACGACGGACAAGGCATGTCAACACGGATTCGATCGTGAGCGGAAAGGAGGGGGCGCGTACGAAATCTCTCAGGGCGGTGTAAGACCATAGCACGCTCTTGGTAGCGACCCGTTCACCCGACTGACGGAGCTCCATGCTGACGACCGAGCGGAAAAAGTCTTTGATGTCTTCGCAATCGGCGTTGTATGCGACCCAGCCTGGACCACCCACGGTGACGCAGCGCATAACAAAGGTGGGGAGATGAATGAGAGCGACGCAATAGAGGTGGGTAGAGAAGAGACGAGCAATGTCCTGTTCAAAGCGAAGGAGGAATATGCGTGCGATGGCGCGCTCGAGTTGGGAGACGGCGGTCATGGCGTTGGAGATGCCGCGGTCGATGTGAGCTGGCACGCGCTTGTGGTCGCGGTGGTCCCTGGGGTGGTCTCTGGACCCGGCGACGCTGGTCGAGCTGGGGGTGGCAGCCTTCTTCTTGCTCCCTGCCGTTGGTCTCTTCCTGACGTGCGAGTACTTGGCTGGCATTGTCGTCTTCGTCGTCGATGAGGACAAGCCCGACCTGAATCAAGACTGATCTTCGCGCTGACAAGACGGGCACTGCATTGACTGGGTTACGTAATACGTCCTTGAAAAAGCCGCCGGTCCCAGCTTTCTGTTCTAGGTGAGACTCTAACAGAGAAAGGAGCGACTTTGTGGAACCAGAACCGTGGCAAGGGAGACCCCGAACGGAGTCGTCCCTTAACGTGGGCGCACATTAACATATTGATTCACCCGGAGACTCACAGGAACCTCGGACAGTCCCCAACCTCACGGAAACTTTCTTCGAGCGACGGACGAGGGCACGAGACTTTTAACGTAGACATGGACGGTCTTCGCGGACGAGACTGCGTCATGTTCCATCAGAGCAAGCGAGCACTCCAGCACTTCCTATGAATAGGAACTTGGGACCACGCCAGAGTACGACGGCCGGGCGGCCCCGACGAAATAGCCGGGAGTCCCGAATGGAACAAACTCGAATGCTCCACGCCCGTCGCCCAATCCCTTGCTTTAACCAAGATATTGTCTGAGCGTGCGAGAGACCCGGATGAGCATAACAACAGGAGCGGTGGCGAGGGACCCGACTTTGGGTTGAACACCAACAAACGAACAAGATTTTCAAATATCCATTCGATAGGGTTTCGTGCTATATGTACCCCGGTAATTTCTATCTCGACAGGACTATTAAGCTGGTTGGCTATCAGGACAACCCTGTACCGATGCGGAAGTTTGGATGACCAAAAGAAATATAGCTAAACCTTATCAAGCAGGCAATGTCGTTGCAGTGCTGCTTTAGAATTTAACCCTAGTGGCAACGCATCCGGATAAAAGATATGATCAAGCACCCCAAGTGATCACACTTGCCTCGGCCGCGGTTGATTTGTCCTCGTGGTGGTGGATAGTCATCTGTGAGATGCAGCGACCCAGTGAGAAATCGCGGGCATCCGAGAACACTGAACTCCGCGTGATCCGAAGGAGTAGGTAATTAGACACCAGTGTAAGTTAGCGCTGGGGGCGTCCACACGAAACGTCCTGTGACTCCGTACAACCCAGGGGGTGATCTGGCATCGCCTCGCGGCATTACCAACGATTATCCACAGGCATATCGATTCGCAGAGTTCTGGACCTTTCTCGCGGTCATCAAGGAAGACAAGTCAGAGAATGAACATCCGCGACTTTGATTTCCATTTGGGAAGGCACGACGTGCCTCACCCTCTTTGATACGAATCCCATCCAAACGCCCTCAAAGGAAGGACAGAGGTAAAGAGTATCTTTGTACGACGTACCCCTGTGCGAGGCTAAGTTGTCTCTGTTCTACAATTCCACGCACGTTGGTTGGCAAGTTACTTTATCATGCATACCGCCATGTGTGCGCTGATCCTGGCGATGCGCCGGTAGATAAAAGGTGTGAACACCCCATCGTCGCGGAGGGACGGCCAAGCTTGAAATAAGAAAGGAAGTCGTTGGCGCTAATCGAATGAGTTGACTGGGGATACTATCGGTTAGGATCAGTTAACAAACCCAGAAGCAAACTTCGCTTACCGTAAACGTCACGAAGTGCACGCGGACACGAAGTTGGAGCATGGGTTGGGCCGAGTGCTGTGCGACAGGACAACATCGCCGCGATCTAGATGGCATCTGCACGGACATGGATCCTGTGTCACCCCCATTGATAGTTAGCCCCAATGGTTTGCCCCCACTCTTCCATGGGAACGAGTCTGAATTAAATCGGTGGTTCTTGTGGATATATCAACACATCTCCATCAAGCGTGCCAAAATAGCCTATGAGGATAAATGACGCCAACTTCATCTTTGCTTGGCTGCTTGAGCCTGCGTCTTTGACTGCGCCAGTAGCTCCTTTTGCTGCTCAGCCAACACCCGTCGCTTGTTGAAGTACTCGATCTAGAGCGGTGAAACAAGACAGTCAAACGTCGCACCAGGATGCACTGGAGAGTGGGTGAGCAACTTGCCCAGCTTTTGGCGCAGCAAGCTTCGTAGCGCGACCTTTCTTTCGCACATGCGTTCCCCTCCCTGCCGGCTTCGAGGACGCCTGCGCGGTCGAGACAGGCAAAGTAGACGTCCCTGCTATCCCAGCATTTCTTCCTATCGTCCTTGGAGATGGCAGAGGCGTCTGGTTTTGAAGTAAGGAACCAGGACATTTGCGTCGTGGTCAAGTCGAAATTCTCGATAGAGCAGTGTAGTCACACGGTTTGGCTCCAGCTCGTCATGGTCCCAGTCGCTGTGTAACAGAATCCCAATGGCTTCAACGTCCTCGGTTCAGCTCCACCCGCTCTCCCCAGACGAAGCCCCGCCGACGTCCAGGGGTCGTCGACCCCGCTTACACACTCAGGACGGCGCCAGCCAAGGACCACCGAAGCCACCAACCACCTATTTCACGCTCAAAGGCCAGCTCGATACTCCCTCCAGCGTTAGCACCAGTTCGAATGCATGCACCGAAAACGGTGCCGTACATGGCCATGGGCGGCGAGGCTCATTGAGCAGCGATCAGACCGTTCGTCGAAAACCCTCCACCGCGTCCCTCTCGACGAAGAGATCTCCACGCTCTCCTCCGTCCCAGCCACCCCGGTTCGTCGTTGCACCCCCCTACGACACCAACTACCTTTCCCCTCCCAGCCCGACGTCGCCTACAGTGCGGATCCGGCGCATCTCCGAGGCGAACTCGCCCGCAGCAACACGGGTCCTCGCGCACAAATGGCACGAGTACTCGGACGAGGCGATCCAGTCTGCGATCGCGCAGCTGGAAGTCATCGAGTCCCCATCGGACGCTGATTCCCATCCATATCACACCGCCCTTCGCATCTTGTCGTCCGCCCTTTACAATTTGTCGCGTGTGAGACTCGAGCTCGAGCAAGATAGGAGATTGTTGGAGGAGAAGCAAAAAGCTGGGAGGCAAAGTGCTGAGACGTTGTTGCAGGGGCTGTTGCCTTCGGAACAAGAGGTCGCTCGTCGGGTTATACAGTCCATCTTTGCAGACGACGACGAACTTCGACGTCGTGTCGAGCGTCAGGAGAGTCTCTCTGTGCGTGTCACATATGATCATGTCGTTGACATCACGTTTCTCAAAGTCTTTGAAGACGTCTCTCACGGAAGCACTCGAGGACCAGGTGCCGTTGGTTCAGAACGTGTGCGGGGGCGAGAGCGTCACGTCGCCGACATCGATGTTCTTGCCATCTCTGATTCACACGACGCGTGCTGGGTCGCAGCTTGGGGATGTCGGCACCAACGATGCACCGTTGATCCCGTCAGCCTTCAAGGAAGCGATGCCAGCACACAAGGACGCCTCCGCTCATGACATCGACGCTCACCTCCAGAGACAGGACAGGGCCACCATCGGCGAGTGGGTAGGGACTTGGCTACACAGAGGCAAGTCTAAACATCCCCGCAGTTCGTCGGCCAGCAAAGCATCGTCACGTGATGCATCCCCCCAGCGTACCCTTGGAGTCGCTCCCGGCGGTTCCCAGCGTGCCCCACGCCGCAAGCCCAGCAAAAGTGTTTTCGAGTCGCTCGGAATTTTGATCCTGAACCCCGCGTCTGCCCCTAGCCCTGTCAAACAGCGCAAAGTACTCACGGCAGCACCGGGCCCTTCATTAGCGCCGGTGCAGGACGGACCACCTCCATATGCGGCATCGTCGCCCGTCTTCCCGAGCACGTCACCGTTGGCCGCCCCGTCTGCCCCTCAGCTGGCAACCTCGCTTGACCCATACGATACGAGAACGGAGACATCCACGATGCAGTCCCCGACACTCGTGGATGACGGGCGGCTCCCTCAGGGTTCTTCGTTACGTGCCATCGCACACGCAACACGCGTCATGACCTCTGATCCTGGCAGCATACTTGTCGACCAAGGCTGTGACGCCGGGCCACTTATCCGCAACCTTGCCCTCGAGCTCGTCCAAACTGCGCGCGACGAGCATATTCTCTTTCGCGAACCGCCTAAACAAAGGGAATGGAGGGAGCGGAAAGAAACGCGTATAGAAGGGGGTCACCAGGTCGTTGCCCGGGCGACGCTGAGTCCCGTCGAAGGGATTGCTGCTGCAGAGTCCTTATCACGCGCGTTGAGCGCTCAGGGCCAGGTTGTGCGCAAGTCGCGATCACGGACAGGTGGACTCACGACTTCTCTCACGGCGCCTATTCTCAACGCGCTGATGCCACAACCGCAGCGAAAGCCGACGGCCGGACTAGAAGGCCTCCCGAGGTCCAACGTAGACGCCAACGCAGCCCCTCCTCAGCCCGCCGCCAGCAAACCAGGTTCGGTCCCACTCGAGTCGATCATCCCAGCCATGTCGAAGCCCCCAACACAGTATCTCTCGCGTAAATACACCCCCCTAACGGCGCCCGACTTTCGTTTTACGATTCCGCTCCCGAACGCGGCGTCGCGCTTTAGCGTCTATCGCGACGACGAAAGCAAGGAGCCGCTCACGGATAGATATGGGTTCATTTACGACGTGTCGCTATATGACCTGTTGTTGCTCGTGCGGGCCAAGGAATGTAGGAACACGGCGCCTGCCTGTCTCACCGGGGTTAAGATCGCCGACCGAAAGGAGAGTAACTCGTGGTCGGACGAGGAAGCGGAGGCGTCCCGGAGCGTTATCCACGTGACGAAAGGACTTTGCGAATGTGATGGACAGAGTTCGCCGCCTAGCCTCGGTACGCCGGACGGAGAAAGTGCCAAGTCAATGACGTCGTCACCCGTAGAGAATAGTGGACACCCGTCCCATAAATCGGGCGGTTCCTCTCCTGGACCCTCTCGTAGCAAACGCCGTGGGTCTACTTTGATGTCTTCGCTCGACGGGCCCTTGCCAGGTCCCTCTTCTGTACTTATCGTCACTACGAGCACACCACGTCACGTCTGCGCCAACACGATCCGGGTTTTGTTAGAAGACCTGACCAGGATCCATGACCAACGGCAGACGGCGACGCGAAAAGATTGGGATGCCTTTGTGAAGCAACGCAGTCGCGCCCGGGTAGGTACCAAATCCACGTTGCCCACAGTGACGGCGTCCGTCAGTGGTGCCACGGCGTTTCATGGGCTTGGAACGACGGACGAAGAGGAAGAGCTCGCGCATACAGAAGGTCTGATCGGCTTCGCGCAGCTCGGTCTCTCCGCGAATCGTGACGAACGTAACCAGTTCGACAAGTTGATCCGTGGGGGTATTCCCCTCGTCTACCGGTCCAAACTATGGCTTGAATGCAGTGGGGGACTCGAGATGCGCGAGCCGGGTTTGTTTGGGGATTTGTTGGCACATGTGCGCGAAGACACGGGGCATGCGCTGGTTCGGAACGAGATCGAAAAGGATGTTGGGCGAACGATGCCGTTGAATATTTTCTTCGGGGGAGATGGTGCGGGGATATTCAAGCTTCGTCGGGTGTTGACAGCGTACAGTCGGTAAGCGCGCGTCGTTGGTAGGCAGTGTCCCTGCTCACGCCCCACCGCGTGCTGTTCTTTCACTCTTTTTTTCCTTGACACAGGTGCAACCCGGCTGTGGGTTACTGTCAAGGGATGAACCTCGTCACATCGACGCTTCTCTTGGTCCACGCCGACGAAGAAGAGGCTTTTTGGGTCCTCTCGGCGATTATCGAGCGGATTCTGCCCGACGACTTTTTCTCGCCGTCGCTCCTGCCCTCGCGCGCCTGTCCGCTGGTACTGCTAGACTTCGTACAGGAACTGCTTCCAAAGTTGCATATGCACCTGGTCGAGCTTGGCGTAGACCTCGTCGCGATCTGCTTTTCGTGGTTCTTGTCCCTGTTTACGGACTGTCTCCCGATCGAGGTACGTCTGGCTTGCTCGTGCCTTGCTTTACGACGCATGCTCAGTGCACGTGTGGGTGGCGTCCTCCCCTCGGAACACAGACGCTCTTTCGAGTCTGGGACGTCTTCCTCGTGGATGGGCTCGACGTCCTTTTCCGCATCGCGCTCGGGATCCTCAAGAGCAGCGAGCAGGAACTCGTTCGATGCGAGTCTATCTCGGCGGTCTATGTCGCACTGGAAAATCTGCCGACGCGGGCGTGGCAGCCCGACAAACTTTTACAGGTGCGTGTGTGTTTGTCATTTCTCTTCCCGTCGTGATCGTGCTTCTTGGACTGTTTGGTGATAACGCGCATCGGCGGGGATCCCGCTTAGGTTGAGCTCGAGTTAAGGGCGACGATGACGCATGTGGATTTGGTGCGACGTCGGGAGCTGCACGTAGCGCGACTGCGACAGCTCATGTCAGGATCGTGACCTGCTTCGTGAACCTCTTGGACCCAGGTGCGCTGTGCGTTCTGGCAGAGGGTTATTGTTTTATTTCTCTTTTCCTTCATTGTCTTGATTTGCTCTCCCCTCACTGTCCACGTACGTATCGATAGAGCAAATAAACTATCACGCAGAATTCCTTCTTTTTTCTTCCTGCTGTTGCTATAGTCATACAAAGTGATTTGTGTATTTGTCGAACACGATGAAAGGACCTAAACCCACGTTACTATACACTTAATAGACAGGCGCGGAATTCAAGAGTTACATTGCCCAGCGCTCAGCACAAACACCTTTGCTGACTGATAGTATGACAAATAAAACTCACAGATAAATCATGCAGCCCATATGGTAGAACATATTTTGCAGCAGACCAGTCATGGGCTTACCAAACGTACGGGATGACCCTCGCGCGAACCTTGCGCATGTACGCAAGATACTCCTCCTTGACCGCCTCGTCTCGGAGAATAGCCTCTTCCTGTTAAACAAAGAGCGCGTGAGCTATGTATATCAAGAGTTCGAGGAAACGAGCACAAGGACCTCCATGCGAATCTTGACTGCGAGTATGGGCACAGTAGCGATGAGTGCGAACAGGGGTGTGTAAGACCAGAACATAGTAGACCAAATGGCCGTTTGCAACAACGACAGGCTACATCACGTCGTTCATGGACATCGTCGGACGGACAAGGGATGGGAGACGTACGCGTAGAGGGGATGACGGACCCAGGCATACGGGCCTGTCTGAACGATCCTCGAATTCTCGCGACGCTGTCGATTTGATGGCACGCCGTACCAAACATGCATCAGATCCGGGTATTACTCCACAGAGAAAAAAAAGAAAAGAAAAGAAAGCGAATATAACGTACCCCGATGGGGTGGTACTGGTCGTCGAGGTGTTTAAACGTAAGGTCTGCGACAGACTGCAAGGCGAAGTTCGCCATGCATCCGGCCACCCTGACCGTGTTCTTCGGGAGCCCGTTGAGCTGCGTCCCGTACACCACATCTGGCAACGCGAGGGCGTTCATCCACTGTGGTTGCCGGAACCTGGCACCTGCGACGGATAGGGCGTAGGTCGTGGGGATGAGGAAATTGGCGAGGCCCTGGGTATAACAGATAAGGGCAGAAAACCGAGTGGGCATTGAGTCGGGTCGGACGAGGCCACCCTTGGATCGAGCGTGGGCGAAGGCACTCCCGCACCTGGAGAAGACATAGCGACATTTGTCTGCCACGCAGAGGACGACGAAAAGTTCAAGCATCTGGTTGGACGAGAACTCCACGGAGAGCATTGACACTACACTGCAGCGAGGAACGCAGAAGCCCCACAATGTAAATGGTACTGGACATATCCTTGACTCCCACGAACTCAGTGGAGGGTTCCGGATCTTCAGATGAAACAAATGTTTGGGAGAAGCCCCATATCTGACTGAGAGCGCCAGTGCCACTGCGCAGTGATAAATGTAGATGACTGATAAGTATATGGAAAGCCGGAAAACCTGATCAAAATTTGGTCATATCAAATTTCAAGAAGTCAGATTAGGACATACCCTCTGGCAACTCTGGACCTGTAGCACAATGTTATTGTTGCAAGTGGCTAGGAATGCTCATCTAACTACAACTTACATTGTTAATGATGGTAATAGCTGGGCTTGCATGATGGTCATAGCTGAGAGTCAAGAGTATTATTAGAACTTAGATTCTGAGTTCAAATGTAATAGTGACATGAAGTACTGATCACATGACCATGCAATTATATAATCTACTGTGGATGTGAAGTGCTATGTGTATGTGCACATTTAACACTCCCCCATGTTTTGTACAGTGAGCAATAAAACTAAGTTCTGATAGTCATGATAGTCTTCTTAGGTCTACATAGTCTATGTAACCAATATTGGTGACTTGCAAGAACTTGTTTGGGCAGAGATAAAAATCCTATAAGGATAGACTCAGTTTCATATAAATAAAAACTGGGTTACTATCAAGCTAACCTATAAGGACAAACTATATAACAAGCTATTAGTCTAGGGAGTAATGGCTATATAGAAAATGTCTCATCTCAATTTCATATGAATAAAAACTAAGATATGATATGGCAAAGCATGCTAAAAACAAGTGACTGTGATTATGTAAGAATGGTCAGTGTAGGTCAAATGAAATGAATGTAAGGTAGATAGGAGTAAATGTATGAAATTTCAACATGGTGCATGTCATGTCTATATTCTATTACAATTTTCTTTCTTCATAATTCTTTATATCTTCTCATTTTCTCTACTAACATTGCCATTCCTCTTAATCACATTCACCATGAGTATGTCATATTTATCTTATGAGACCAGAGCTTTTCTATATCCATTCTCTGACTTCCCAATTGCTCATGTCTCATTCTTGCTTCTTAGTTAGTGTCTATAATTTCTCTATTCCTTTATCTCTTGTATTTGTATCTTTCTATTCTCAGAATTTTCTGAAAGATTCTATGCTCATTTACTTGTAGTTATTTCACCTGATTCCAATGTTTTCCAATATCTTACTAAGTAAGATTTCA
>JBBPKC010000095.1:25254-61651 GCA_038089055.1 Tylopilus aff. balloui | reverse complement strand
TCGTCGCAATCCAATATCCGCGAACACCACTTCCACCTTTACCTTCATCACCCACCAAAAATTTGCTTACCTCTCCGGGTCAGAAAAAACGGCGGACAATCCTGTCTTCAGGTGTGAGTGGAAGCCGGTCGTTGCAATGTCGATGTCCCTGCTAATGTTGGCATCTTTCACGGACATATCTCAGACGAGCCCACAGACCCAGCGTTCCTTCACTTCATCGTACGTCCCTTCGCCCGTATCGACACCTTCCCGAACGTTGCACTATTCCATGCCCAGTACCCCATCCCCATTCGGTGCGTCCCTCGGGGTTTCGACAAGTTCTGCGCCGTCGACGCCGTCGCCTTCCCTTGCCGCGTATCATGGAAAACATCCCCCTTCCCTCGGTCGTGCGTGCTTCATCTGGATTTAATGTTGCTCATCGTACTGATTCATCCTTGCAGGTGCTTTCAATGGCTCGACACTCGGTCGATTAGCCGGCGATTCTGATGACGATTCATGATATCAATTGTTGACATCTATCCCTGCTTAAACCGTGCATTTGTCCAGCTCATGTGCCTATGTCGAGTTTATTGTATCGAAAACGCCTCGTCAAAACAATGTTATCGCCCTGAGCATGGAAGTATGTCAGGTAGACCGGCGCAACGTGTCCACCCCTAGTGAATTTCATTTAGCAAATGCACTAGCTATGGAGGGTTTGCTTCCGGGGTTGAGTCTATCAAGGTCAGTTTCGAATAATCCGCTCGCCACTCTTCCTTTTATTAGGTCGTCTCATAGCTCGACTTGCGTTGTATCTGCTGGCATCACTTGTTCAGTCCTACGCCCAAAGAACGGTGTATATCGAGGCAGTATGAATGCATCTGCAATTCTACTACCATGCATTCTGATGCCTAGACCGTTTATTTCTTATTCCGCATCGAACGCTACTACGATAAAACATTCAAAGGCGCAATTCTGTGAGTGACGGAAGTTGAGCTGAGGTGAGCGCTGGAACGGTGTCTTTTCGGTTTGACGACACTGTCCAGACGAGCTTGATGGATGGACGTTAGTCGCATCAAGCGCACAGTTATTTTGGAACGCACCTTCGCTCTCGCTCTGGCCGTGGCATTTGAAAAGTGTCCTGGTGGTTACCAACGCGCCATGGGCACACTGGCAAACCCGGGCAGTGCAAATTCAATCATTGAAGAGCCGCTTGCCGAGCACGTTCTCCTCATGTGCGACAAAGGGTCGGGCGACGGTAGTAATGCCAGATGGTATGATTGGGCGCGATTACGGTGCCGGATGGGACTCAGTCTCAGACCAACGGCCGCAGTGTTCCCTCAGGTTGACGGCATGTCGTGCACCCGACAAAACGGAGGTGGCCCACTGCAGGATTCGTTTGCTTCCATTCTTCATCGTCTTGAAAAAAATTAATCTCCATTCCCGCGGTATTGCTCACCTTCATCACATATAGTTTCGTCGGCCAAGTTTCAGGCCTTGAGTTTTGGACAACGCAGATATCTAGGATGTTATTGGCATCGACTCACTTGGCTGTTAGTGATGCCTACCAGGACACGTATACCATCACGCATGCTCATTTGTGGGGGAATTACGCGGATGCTGCCGTAAAGAAAGAAAAGCTTTCCCCTGGGAACCATGAGATCGTTACGACACCATCAAAGCTCCTCTCGTTTCCTCAGTCAGGTGGTGTCAATGGCATGGATGGTAAGCTGTAGGCCCCATTTGTCCACGGCTTCATTCCAATTCCTGAGAAAGATGTCTGTTCCGTGTATTTCCTTTGCGGAGATGACTATTTCGGTTCCACGCTGAGCCGCGCACAACCGGCCCTGTCTTCATCCAACAGCGTTGTGACGGAGACTATTCCTACGAAGATAGCTTTCTGTACTTGTGAGTCCAGTGCGATAATATGCTTTGTAGATTCACCGACAGGACTTGCCGATTCTAGCCGTTTCTGAATGAATAGCCTTTTTCCTTCACAACTTGTCCTTGTGTCATTTAGGTTATTATAGGTTGCCTTAAGCGACCGGGGGGTACTACTCTCTTTTGTTTCTAGTGGGTCTTGTGTGCGACCCATCTCGCAGTTTACGGAGCCGCGGTGAACGAGGTCGTCGTGAAACGCCCACAGCTTCTCTTTGCTCTCTTAGGTAATCCGACTTCATCTAGACCACTGGGCTTGATCTTATCGTCTCAACAGCTGGTGATCGCAGTGTCGAGGCTAGAAATACTCTATCGTCTGTCTGGTGTTTCGTGTGAAATGGTCAATATGTCATCCACGAACACCTGCTAGCATCATTCTTACGATCTGCTGCGTGTTTTCCCAGTACAGTCCCAAGTGGATGCCGCTTCGTCTCGAAAGCGTTGGCGGCCAACGCGGGGTGTGTGTGTCTCTTGTGGTAATATCATGCTCTAGTACGTTTGGAACTGTTTCATTCGGCGTTTCATGTTTTTTTTGTCCGACAGATGTCCTCTGCCATCTGAGAATAGTCACATCGAGTCTTTGCCTGCCGTTGAATGATGATACAAGATTATAGACTGGTCTACGGTCCATTCGTCGACCTTCTGCTTCACGTCCATGGGAATCGTCGGGCAGGATCTGGCCGCTATGGTGACGCGGCGTGCATATGCCGTTTGCTGTGGCGGCCTAGGTGAGTCACTGTGCCCCCCAGCCGAAGGATGGTCGTCGGCGATAACGAGTGCGCCGGGAAAAGTTGGGGACCAATACAGGACCCTGCGCGTGGAAGTCGGCGGGGGGATAACACAGAATGAGGGAGGCGGAACTTTGCACGGTAGGATCTCATATTTCTCGTGTTGGAGTAGTTAAGGCACACGGACGCAGTGCCTGTCCGTCGTCAAATGGCTTGTCAGAGGCGGGGTGACTAAGCGAACGGCCACCCTGCTGTCTGCGGATTTCTCGGAGCCGTGTGCAGCACGCTGTATAGAGACGGAGCCGCGGCAGAACTAATGAGCGAGTGGACAGTGACACATTTTTCAGCAGACAATGGTAGACGTGTCAAGGGAGTAGCGGGGCGATCGCACTTGTCAGATTCCCGGGGCGGGCTGGGTTATGATGTGCGGCAGCAATGGGCACGCGGTCGGATGCTGTAGATGAATATTTAAGGGCTAAAGGATCCGGGCGGAAGGACCCGAGGATTCAATGAAAACATTGCTTCTGTCATCACCGGTACCCTGAGGGTGGAGGACATTACGGAACGTACCAAGTCACTCATTCATGTCCCAAGCTCTCTGCCTCGGAGCTTAGGACATGGTCCTGGTCTGGTGGTTTCGTTGCTCCCGACGTCAGGATCACTGTCGCATCTCCGACTCAAAATGTGCCAAGTTAGGAAGGTTGTCGTTAGGATCCAGACGCTACCCGGACCCATTTATATCTTGTGCTGTCAGATCGGTGTTGTTATTCGCCAGTCAGGGTAGCTAATGTAACGTTACTTTGGCGTGGGCTAGCTAGTATATGAAGTCGCCATACTGAACTCCCATCGTTCGGTGCTCTTTCAGCCACGATTGGTTCCCCGTGCGCGCCGGCGTTGCCAGTGGACCCGCTCTGAGAAGCCCACTCGAGGTGTGTGGCTTTCCCTTTGGTGACTGCAGATGGACATCAGACGAGCATGCTTACCGTCCTGTTCGACAAGGCCAGGGACATATTCAAGGGCGCCCCATGAGCACAGAAATTATTCAGTCTTTACAGTCCAAGCTAATATGCGGGAGTACCGCAGGTGAGTGGCTCAGTCGGCCATACCAGTCGCACATTCCCCCACTCAATGCTTTTCTAGCTGCTTCTTGGCTAATCATGGTTTGGGAGGGTATCATCACATTGGATCAAGAAGTTCAATACGTCTGGTAGTGCGTCCTTACATCCTTTTATGCGCGACTGTGTGAAATTTAACTCTTGCTGTCCACCAGTATGCCGCGGACTGCCTACATCAAGTGGCTTTATTTCTTTGGAAAATACTTTGCCCTGGCTTTGCAGACGTGATTTTCCCATGCTTCATCGTATAGAACGGACCTGACCACCCAACTCTAGTGCCGTATTTGGAATTCAAGTGGGGTACCTCGCCAACCATGAAATATCCCTTTATTATTGTCGGGTGTATCGTCTCATCGAGATGGCAGCGAGCGTGTTGCTCATGCTCTGCTTTGACGCCGTCTTGCTGCTCCGTAGTGCGTAACTCCTTGGTTCCATATGCTTTTCTGTTTCTCTCTCTGACAGCGCAATTAGTTTATGCACTGTACGGTTGGCGGACGTGGGCCAGCGCCTTCGCAACGTTTGGTGTTGTAATGGAATTTGTGACGACGATTGCATCTGCGTCAATCACCATTCCAGCCACACTGTATGATTCTAGTTGCGCGATGACCCAGGTAGCAAAGACGATTCTCGTGTTCGTCGTCGGTACGTTCGTAGCCCAAGCCATCCTCTTGTGGCTGGCGTATCGCAGACGGCAGCATGGCGTCCGAGCAAGGTCAACGATTGCCTGCGTAACCATCCGCGACGGGTGTTTAGTGTTTGTATGTATTGCAAGTAAGAGAACCAACTTCTCGCGCTTACCACAATGAGGAGCTCACTCGCACCTGCACTAGCTTTTCTTGTGGTTATTTTTATTTCGACACTTCACGGTAGCCTTATAACAACTTTAGCGATATTGTATGTCCAACTCTGCGTCTTATTCTCTGAAATTCCTTCTGACCTCTCGACGACAGCTGGATTCCAGTGGTAACCTCTGTTGCTGTATGTGCTCCCTTTTCTTGCACCTTCTCGGTCTTGCTTAAGGTCGTTCGCCTGCTCCATGTAGACGACTCGTCTCATCTTGAACCTCCAACGTACACGGTCTAATGAAGTCACTCAACAATTCACCACGGAAATCTGGGGACTCTACGGAAGCGCAGACTCATTCCTACTTTCGGACGCGCCATTTCATCGACACATCCCATGTTGATACCATGGGTCAACCTCGATTGTCATTGCCATCCCCCACTCGTATCCATCATGGATACTCTGGGAACGCCGTGCAGCCAGATGGCATGGACCATGTTCATTATCTATGCTGGCGCACGCTGCAAGATGGTCGAGTATGACTGAATCGAACATGAGCGCTGGAGCCCCAGGTCATTAGGACTATCCGGGACTGTACTATACTTGCGGAGTGGGTCCGCTGATGGGAAGCTAATCGACGACATGTATGCAGGCACGGGGTACCCGATTTAGACGGAGCTCAGCTCGGGCGAGTCGTGCTAGTGTTTATTCTGTAGGCTATCTTTATAACTTTGCATTAATATACAATATGGTAGACCTTTGGCAATTTGGACATTGTTCACGTTGTAGGGCGGCTGTATTGGATGGTTTCTCAGCGCAGACTTCGGTGCCGAGTCCGCTCACAAGCTGGGAGGCATGCAGGCTCATGAACGAGGCGGACTCGGAACGACGGCCCACGAGTCGAGTTCCCTGCCGATAAAAGAGGGAAAGGGGTTCGCAGTTCCAGAATCAAGGGACGTTTCTGTCGACATAGTTCGAGCGACGTCGCTACGAACCAGGTTTATAATTTTTTTTCACCTTAAAACGAGCCGTGCAGGATTGTCTACGACCTGATTCTGTCAGAGGCAGGATCAGCCTGGACTCAGCTCATTGAGACGCACTGCTTGTCCCTATTGTTCGACGGGGTTCCGTCGGAGATACCGTTTGCGAATGTGCCCATGGTATAAGTGTCAATCTTCCAATGACTGAGTGGCATCAGTGGATTAGCCACACTCGTGTGGTGTCACTGAGGTAAAAACGTCATTCTGTAAAAAAATACGACCGTCCTGGAAATTCTGTGTTATGGCCTCGTTGTTCGCGTAGCGACGCGGATGATAAACAGGCGCATGATGGTCATAAGAGTGGGCTCCTCCGATATTTGATATCACGAGCGTGATGCTGATCCAGATGGTCAGACCCCACCCTGTAAAGGAGCCATACACGTAGTCGGATATAAAATTTTCGCTTTCAACGCAATGATGACACCCGTTTGACGATCGACGAGGTCGCACACTTTTTGTGTCCTATTCAGAATAGATCATACTGGCGTGGGTGACGACTTACATGCGTGCAATGGTGCTGCGTTATACATCACTCTTGGACAATCAATGTCAGTTTTAATGCGATGGTTGAGTTTAGAACAGATGTTGCTGGCCATAAGCAAGGCCGCCAAAATAACACGTAAGAGCCTTCAATTTAGTACCCATCCACTCCTCCTCGACCTCTACATTTTCTGCCGGCGCGCTCTCCATCAGCAATGCCGATATTTCCTCCAGGCTTGTATTTCGAGGTAGGAAATAAGCCACGTGGCGGGTGAGTTTTCGAGTAAGATGAAAGAGATCAGCACCATGAACAGGCTTGATGTTTGCAAGACTAAACTCTGGGTGACGCTCTGCAGAAAAAAGCTGATCACCGGGGAGCTCGACATCATCGTTTCCCTGTAGCATATAGTCTGGACCTCCCCAAGGGGGACTGAGGAAGACGACGTCGATGGGGCGCTTTCCATGTGGTCGAGAGACGTACGCATGCGCAAATGAGATATAATCAGCCAGGATAAACTCGATGCGATCGGCGACGCCATATATAACTGCGTTGTGTTTCGCGAGCGCCAACCGCACTGGGGAGATGTCCAACGCAATTACTGTTAGCGAAACTGGCGTCAGACGTGGACAAATCTGTCGCTATGTGCCTACCATTCTCGCATGTTTTGGCGAACGCGATGGCGTTTCCGCCGACACCGCAAAATGCATCGAGGATCGTATCGCATCGACATCTCTCCGCAATCTGGCTTGCAATTAGCTCCGGAGTGACACTGTACCAGCCCTCCTCGTCTAATAAGCATCCCTCGTCGTAGAGGGTGAAATAGCGTTTCCGCTGAGAGAAGTCTGTGTGGTGGACGATTAGGGCATACTTGACCAACGAAGAGGCATCGTACACTTTTGCAGGTACTCAGGGACTTCAGAGGCGGTTTTGTAGTGTGGCGCAAGTCCGGACGCGTCGTATGAATGCCATGACGAACCAAGCAATCCGGTTTGAGGTACGTTTTCGGTAGCCGCAGCAGCGTGCGGGTAACTGGATGAGCTCCCAGCGACTTTGAAGGACGAATCCGGTGCAACGCTTTGTTGAAAGGCTCGTTTCGCAAATTGAGACAGTCCCGACAGGCTTTTGGTTCGTTTCCCCATACATAAACGACGTCGCTGGGTAAGTTACGGTCGTGCGGAGTTATGAGCTGATGTCGACACTGACCAGAAGGCTTCGTGCACGACCAGCTACCCTAGCTTGGCGGATGCCGATGGCTCTCTTTCGATCTATTCGACCTCAAAGCTTTCGGCTCTTCCAAAAGCGACCAGTCTGGTCGGGAATCGCATGCGTCTGAATTGACTCGGACGGTCTACTACTCAATTTACCAGGTCACCTACCTCGGTTTCAAATCGCACCGAGTACATGATCATGAGATGAAACGTACAAAAGCTTGGACCAAATGATAAAGCTTTTCATCCCCCCACTACCTTCGAGCTCGGCGATTCCTCAAGTTCACCCCGAATCTCGACGCACTCAAGATGCACGCGTTCTCGTTGATGTCTCTTCTCTTCGTTCTCTCTCTCGTCCATTCGTTTGAGGCAGTCTCTTTCGTACCGAAATCTGGCTCTCCAGCGCTTAGTACGAAGTCTGGTAGATCTGACGGTACCGATCCCCTACGTGTCGTCGATGCTGCCAGCGGCGAGCTTGAGATCGCGAACAAGGTGATCGCCCCAGATGGATTCCCCCGAAGGTTGGTTTGTCTCATCATCAACGTGTCTCGTTTTTAAGACGTCTCTCCAGTGCTACTTTGGCTGGTGGAACCTTTCCCGGTCCGCTCATCAAGGCGCAAAAGGTTCATCGCCTCTCTTTGGACAGCAATGGAATGTGACACGTGTGATAGGGCCGTGATTTCTCAATCAACGTCATCAACAATCTGGACGACCCCACCATGGAACTGACAACGACGGTCGTGAGTTCATCTTATGCGTTGCTTCGAGTCTACCTTGTGACGGATTTCGCCTTCAGCATTGGCACGGGATCTTCCAGAACAGATCCAATTGGGCTGACGGCGTTGCCTTCATCACTCAATGTCCGATTGAACCTGGCCGAAGCTTTCAATACCGGTTCAACGCTCAAAACCAGACGGGCACCTATTGGTACCACTCCCATCACGAATTGCAGTATTGCGACGGACTTCGCGGCCCATTGGTTATATATGACCCTCACGACCCTCATGCTCATTTGTATGACGTTGATGATGGTTAGTCTAAACTTGACCTGCTTTGTCGATTGTCTGACTGATTATACGTTTACAGAGAATACCGTGATTACACTTGCGGACTGGTGAGTTCCACAGATTACTCTTGAGGATCCCTATTAAACAAGGCACGTTCAGGTGGCATATGCCCGCGCGCCAGGTCGCACCGCCTTACACTCCCAATGCGACTACTATCAATGGAAGAGGACGCTATTCGGGTGGTCCAAAGGCACCTCTTTCGGTTGTGAATGTCGAACGAGGCAAACGCTACCGTTTCCGCATTGTCAGCGCATCTTGCGACGCATGGTACAATTTTACCATTGACGGTCATCGATTGACGATAATCGAGACTGACGGTGTCGAGGTTGTTCCGACAGAAGTTGATTGGCTCCAGATCCTCGCAGGACAGCGATACTCTGTCGTGGTCACCGCTAGTCAATCCATAGAAAATTATTGGATGCGCGCACTGCCCAACCATGGCAACCAAACTTTCATCGAGGGACAGAACTCGGCGATATTACGCTATGCAGGTGCGGCGGTGCGGGACCCAACAACGAAGCAAGGCCCAGCCACCGCACACTTCGAAGAGAGTCAACTACATCCTCTTGAAAAACACCCTCCCCCCGGCGTGCCTGAATTGGGGAAAGCGGACGTTGTCTTATCGCTCGTAGCTGGATTGAACAAAACATTCACCGTCAACGGAGCTCGCTTCAGACCCCCTCCAGCACCCGTGCTCCTTCAAATACTTAGCGGTGCTCGTCATCCTACCGAACTTCTTCCCCAAGGCAGTGTCTACGAACTACCAAGGAATAAAGTCATCGAAGTTCACATGCCTGCTAACGACCTCACACCTGGAGGTGCTAGAGGTTTCCCGGTCAGTAATTTCCCATGACACATTTATCGTGAGTGTTGGCCGACATCCATCGTACAGCACGGCATCCATCTCCACGGAGTAAGTCACCTTTTATCGACGGTCCAGTCTTACTGAGCCGGTCTGCAGCACAACTTCCACGTAATTCGCACAGCTACGAATAGTACCCCGAATTTTATTAATCCTCCACGACGGGATGTGGTCTCGATGGGTTCGGAAGCTCAAAAATCCAATATCACGTTCCGCTTTGTCACGGACAATCCTGGTCCATGGATTCTACACTGGTGAGTGACTGCTGACAGATTTCAATTACCTACACTGAAAGCTTTCTTCGACAGCCATATCGATTACCACTTGTTCAAGTACGTGTGCCGGACGATCTCATTGATTCATTGACTCATTCATTGATTCTAGTGGATTTGCCGTGGTGATGGCGGAGGCGCCTGATAGGACTGCCATACTTCAAAACGAGGCCTTGCCGAGTGCGTAGCCGGGTTCTTCAGCAGCTGGACTACCTTATTGAACAACAACCCACAGGCTCCTGGAATGAACTCTGCCCTACCAGGATTCGGGAGGCTGCTGCCCTTTTCAACTCCACAGGAAGCTTTAATCTCACTGCCTTTAATACTACCACCACGCACTTGAACGGCATGAGTGCGGCTCCAACTCTCTCCGACCCGCCCAGCCTTAGCAAGACAAGCTCTCCCACGGACATCAGCACTATGCCACCGACTTTCAGCATCTTGTCTGGATTACCATAGAAGAACTGTATTCCCTGGTTCTCCTTTCGAGCATATCGTAATCGTTCGCGTCCTGCGAGTAATTATTCCAGTTTTTCTACTGCATTTCTCTACTTTTTCTTTCCGGATGTCGGAACTTTGCCGCGTCAAATTCCAGCTTCCTGAGGCTAAAGGTGTCAGATAAACCGCCATCAATCATATGATGCACACTTCTGTAATAACTGGTAAAGTAAGACACGTACACAGAATAGTATGTACAGTGAAATGCTTTGAGGCCGCCTGTACGAAACAATGTAGTTGAATCCACTAGCAAACAATCTTGTTGCACTTACAATTCAAAATCTGAGGCTTTCCAGAGATGTGGCTGTGCGCCACCCTGCTCGATCACGCAACGTTCAGACCAGTTCGAAGTATTGTGATGCTATCGTATTCTGGAGGCAACAGTGAACACCCTCCCCGCCTTTGTACGGTCTTGTTTTCTTGGGATGCATCCATGTGTCATTTCGCTGCCCCGGTGCTGAACCATTCAATTTTTTCAACGGACCTGGGCGCAACAGAGGAATTCTGTGCCCAAAATACAATTCGCTGTCTCCGCATCCCCGTCCATCGTGGTTGGGAGCATGACATAAAAGTGTGTAGGTAATTTCATCCGATCGATCGGATCGTGGTCTTACATAAAGTGGCGCGTCGGCTACTCACTATTAGGGGTCTCCCGCTCCATTCAGATCAGCGTACTGGGACACTCGAACCTCCATGGAGTCCAAGTTACCTGCAAACATAAATCCAGGCGTCGTCAACGTCCCAGGGCGTGACCCTCAAACTCAAGCCATTGTAGAGTCCCTGCTGGAACAAGATAGGCAGAGGCATCATTGTTTCTTCAACCCTCAAGGGTTTCATAACCATCTGAGCCATCAGTAAGTGAGAACATCACGCCAAGACGATGAACGCTCACGCGTGTCAGCTTGCTTGCTGCATACGATCTGGGGGCTCCTGGGGCCCTTCTACAGGCTGTATATGATACTGAGAGCCAGGCTCAAAAGCCCATTGATGGTGAAAACGATACGCCGTTGGAACGAGTCCGGATGACCCCTGATGACTTCTCAAAGTATCTCGGGCAAGCAAAGTGGGTGTATTTTGGCAGGCAATTCGCGGTGCAGTCTATAAACCCAGTTGACTAGGCACTACCACGCCTTTTTGAACTTCTTCACGGAACAGATCAAGGAGTATGGGGCGTCGGAGACGATGGAGAGCTATGTATTCAGTCCTACCGTCAACGTCGACGGCGTTCAAATGTTGGCGAGGTTTATGAGTGGGTTGTAAGTTGCTCGCTGTTGTGATTCCCAGACTCGGCCTCTAAGTCACGAGTACTAGATATCATCCATTGATCCAGACTGGGGTACGTTTGTCTAGTCCGTGAGTCTTCCAACCTCCACGTCACTGATCTGTACACGTAGTATGGCGCCGAATTCGGGAGCAATGCCATGATAGCGCAAGGTTGGTATGGGTTGCGGCCCTCCTTAATACGAAATTGGGGCTCATTCTATCTTAGGTCTTGCCCAGGCTGCTGTACACTCTCCTTTACTTTCGGACTTGCTGGACCCGATGACACCCGGTCCGGCCGAGGACGTCCTGAGTACATCTACGAGGCATGAGAAGGAAAAAGGGAAGCCCCTCCTTCATATCCTACGCGAATTCTATGAGTCCGACGCTCTAAAGCCTGTGCCGTACGAATCCGACAAAAATGTGGCCCAACATCGAGCAGATGCAATGAAGGATGGCCGCTCAGAAGCGATCAGGAAGCTATGTGCCACCTGGTGGAGTAGTACACCATCGGACAGTCAAGCGTCGAATCTTGATGTCAAGGTCGAGGAGTTGACTTGGGCGACCACTCTCCTTCTCTGTGGTACGAGTAAGCGGGATCGCAAGCCAAGGTTGGACTTTGTTCTCACGCATGCGATGAATGCAACGCTCTTTCTACCGTCTTTGTTGAAGATCGTTACAAGCGGTAGTTCCAAGGTCAAACTGCTCAAGGCGTTTCTACCCGTGACAATGATGTATGCGCTCGCCCGCGGTCGCCCCAGGATCGATGCAGGACTTGTGATGTCGTACACCGCCTCTCCTCGTCCTACCAGGCAACCATCAATAATGCTCACACCAAACCCTGGCACCATTGGAGACCCCAATGCAATGTATAACCCGTGGTTTACCATCTGTGCATCCGTCATTCACGCTCCGGGTACACATACGCTCAAGGCTATCAGGGTGTTGCTCTATGCCGCGCAACGATACGGGCACAGGAGAGCAGAGGACATTCCTGGTTGTTTTAGCGTGATCGACGATGGGCAACGCGGGGAAACGTTGCCTGGAACTTCTAAGCTGGATGGTACGCTCTTTGTACGGTCCGCTGGCGTCGTCATGAATACGCTTGGCTGGGTTACCCACGGAGATGAGCCTGGTACATGGGATTTCTCAGGGCTGGGTTGGGATGATGCATGGAAGCATTCGGATTGAGTTCACAAATACATGTAGGGTGTGTGTAGGAAACAGCCGGGTGGGCGTGCGTAAAGTGTACTCAGGTTCCTGCGTGTGAATTGTTATTGGCGGCACTGTTCGGTCAACCGAAAGTAAAACTTGGGTATGTACTTTCACCCTAGTTTTGCCACACATGCGATTCCCTCAACAAGCCCTACCTGGCCCGCGAGGCCAGTAAACGATGGTTACACCTCTCACCTCAGGTGCCAATCAGCACACCTTTTCAGGTCCAGCATATTCGAGAAGAAAGCCGTTCTTCGGAGGTAGTCGACGCCGATTGGTTTAGAGGATGCTCTGTAGCTTTCAACGTTACAGGTTGATTCCGTCTCAGGCTCGGCTTTAGGTTTATCAGCGTCATACCCGGTTTGACTACTTTCCATCCAGCCTAACACATCAGACACTCTGACGAATGAGCAATCACATCGCAGAACAGCACTGGGCTATCGCGATGAAAGAGACGGTCTGCGCCGCAAGCTGCACTTGTATTTTCTGCTCTAGACGCTCGGTATGTTAGGTCGCTTCCCCTTCGTCTGGGATTCACATTTCGTAGCAGGACGCTGTCAGTAGTCAGGTAGATCATACACCCATCACCCCAAGATCCCACCCTCGAAAGCATAATCGCCGTTCGTTACCTTCCGCGAGCAGCATCATGGAAGTGTTCTACCCTTTATCATGTCTGGGCACCCCTCCGGCCCCTCCCGATCCACCTTCGTACACCCAAGGGGAATCCTATCCTTTGAATGCTGAAGCCGGTGGAAGAGAACACTTTTGTTACACTCCACGGATCTGCTCGACCACTACTGCGGAGGGAACGCCGCCACCATCCAGCCACCACAATCCCCTAGATGAAGCACCGTCGCTGAGGGGAGTCCCACCTCTGGGGGCTCCTGTGGGAGTTCCACCAGCAGAGCCGGATGCGCCGGTTGTCGGCCTAGGCGTCGGTGTCTTGGAAGACACTGAACCACTGCCCGCTTACTCTCGCTTCGACGAGGGTCGGTCATGTCTCCCTGCGGCCTCGAATATGTTAGGGCCATATCCCCACATCTCAGTACTTAACCCACCTGCGTGATGGAATTTGGAAGGATGGAGCGTCGCTCGGGAAACGACCAAAGATAGTCCATCACAAACAGTGTAAAAATAACGTGTATGCATGGGCCGATCATGTCTTGTTCGGTTTTTTATTATGTGGCACTGTCAATCTGCCTGTTAACTAAGCTCGCAGTATTTGATTGTTTTCCGTGTTCCTATGCTCAGTGTCTGGGACGGCGTGCACAGAGGATAGTGTGTACTACAAGAGCGACGCCGAACGATGCGTCACGCGAGTCATGTGCTCTCTACGACGCGTTCATCCAAGTCACGCGTCAGTCGCAGGAGCTCGTCAGGGGCCATCACACAAGAACGACAAGTAGCCAGCTTCCTATTACCACCAACAAGTTACATCTTGCTTAAAACTGTGCGAATAATCGACAGCCATGTTTCCATACAAGTTTTCGCTACCTTCCCAGAAAAAGGATTCGAACCAAGTAGGCGCTGCGTTCGGTAACCCACTCAAAGGGTCGACCGTCGATGCGAAGCCCAATGCCGAGAGTACAGCGAGAAGGCAATTTGATCCCGGTTTTTCTCAATCACTCTCATTACATCGCGTTGAGTCGCACACCGTCGGCGGCTCGGTCTGTCCACACATCACCGCAGAAGTCGTAGGGGGCAAGCCGCCTATCTCTGCGCCAGTGAGTCGATCAAACCTTTGCTACTTTGTTTCCGTTTCGATTTCGACTGGTTTACCCGTCAGCGAGCATCTTCTCGGCTTAGCTCTGAGCCAATAGGTGAGCAAATGCGCATGTATGTTGTCACGGACGCTCAGATGATGATTCGGGCGCATATATGGAGACATTGATTTGAATTCACGCGCATTCGCGTCGTCCACAAGAGATTATTCCAAGGCTATTGTCAAAGCGAGCACACAGGAACCCTACCAGAATCAGAATCCTTCAATAGGTGAAATTGAACCCGAGGTACTCCTTGGACCTATGGCGGCCGGTCTCCGCAAGTTACAGAGAGAATGGATTCAACAGGCATGTATTCCGGAGTATTCTTAGCCCCCTTTGGTTCTCATGAGAGTGTAGCGCGAGTATATAAAAGAATTAGAGCCGCGACTAGCAGCCAGGATCGAGGAGAATGCTACGCTTTCAAGGGACCTCGCTCATATGGAAACCGCGCATAAGCAACTAATGGACAAACACCGAGATGCACTCAGCAGAGCCGCGAAAAAGTGCGAAGTAGCGACCCTTTCCTTGAAGCTTTCTGACTGGATTGCCCTTGTAGCTATCATGCGTTCAAAACCGAGTTTGAGGAATTTAAACATTCTTCAGAGTCGGTCTTATTGGACGCGAAGGCGGCTACGGAGGGTTTGACAGCTTTGCGAGATAGCACACGGATCAGTCTTAGAGGTCCGTCCTACTAGTTAATCATCGCTCCACTATCTAGAGCTTGGAATTTTCGTCAGAGCTTGGATCAATGTTTAATGACGATGGTCGATTCATTTTCTCCGCTGAAATGAGAGAAACAGTCCATGAACTCCGTTCTGAGCTTTCGAAGAGTAAGTCAGTGATCAGTTAGGGACACGTCGCACCAACAATCGTTTTCTAGCCCAACAGGTGGCAGACCTGCTTCGTGATAAGCTCCATACCATGGGTACGGAGTTAGCAGAAGCGAAAGGTCGGATCACAGAATTGGAAGAGTTAACTACAGCAGATAGGAACCGATTTGAATCAGCCACGCTCAAAATCCGCCAGTCTGGTATGCGAGTGTCGTCACCGTAAAGAAATGCTAATGGTAGGGAAGCCGATCAAATACTGGAAATCACGCGATACTTGCAGGAGCAAAAGAATGAATCGATACAGGCTACGGCGAAGGCCTATGAAATGGAACAACAGTTGGCGCATGCACAAACATGGTAAAATGTACCGCACCGCGACTAATGACATCACTAAATCGGGCGCACTTTTTTGGTAAGTTTGCAGGAAGCGCAGTCCGTGATAACCTCATTGAGGGAAGAGTGCGTCCTTCCATTCCATCCATAGGATATCAGGGGCTAACCTATATCGCCGAGAATGACTGCGCGTGAAGAGCTCCGTGAAGAACAAGGCGCAAAACTCCGTACCCTTCGCCATACGATCGATTTCCAGGAAGGGAATGTGAAGGCTCTTGAAGCACGGTAATTGCATTATTCGCTCACAATACTTCTCTAAACTCTACGTAGTGCTCAGAAGGCAGAAGCAGAGTTGGTCCAAACATTGAATCATAATCACGAATTGCAGGGTCGCCTTGACTCTGCGAAGGGACTAGAGAAGAATTTGACACAACAAGCATCACGGCTACTTTCAGAGCGTGACGAAGTCAAAGGGAGATTGCAGTCACTTGAACGGCAACTTGCTGAAGTCCAAGCCCACGAGAAATCTCTCTCTTCCGATATAGCAAAAACATTAGTCGAGCGGGATGCCCTAACTGACAAATTGAAATCGTTTGACGATGTCAAACGTGAAGTCGACATGTATCGCGAAAAGTGAGGGTCAATACTGTCGAAATCATTATATTTACTCAGCTTACTCAGGTACGCCGGATGCCAGGTCTCCTTGAAGGTATGAGCTGCCAGCGCGTGCCTCGCCATTTCTTCTGCCACCGTGTTCGTAGGTCATGCAGGAACGATTTGACGACCAATGTGTAACTTTAGTCGCGTCAAAGGAATCCATTGGCGAACTGCAGGTAATCACCCGACTATTCCGCGCTAATGTTCTTGAGGTAGCGTTTGAGTAGGAACGCCTTCGTGCAGGGGAGCGTCAAGCAACCGTTAGTGCCCAATTTCCCCACGAACTATACATTATGTTGATTTTTCTTCCAAGGAAACGTTGGCTGAACTCAAACACGAGGTTGTCCGTCTTCAAGGGCAGGACGAGGTGTTAAAAGCCAGACTTGACCATGCAGAAAAGGAGATAGGGGATAAAAGTGAATCATTGCAGGCTCTGCAGAATGAGTTGTCTCGCAAGGAGGGTACGTTCCAAGCTTTGTTAGAAACTGAGCGGTTGGGCAGGAAGGAGGCGCTCGAACAAGTCCAAGAAGCGAAGATTAAGGTGGAGTCACTCCTTGTCGAGCTTGCTCGGAAAGGCCATCACGTTCAGGAAATGGCTGGACGACTCGCCGCGGCCGAAGCACCGTTGACTGAACATGAACGAGAACTGGCAGCCCTGAATGCGCGTATCGCTGAGTTGGAAACGGCTGAAAGGCTGTTAACAGAACGAGCTGTGACGATCTCCCACCGGTACGAGAACAATGATTTGGTAAATTCCGTTTACTTGTTGCTCTACGACGACGGACGAAAGCTTTCCCCAACAGAATGATGACGAGAAGGCATTGGTCGCTCAGCTGATGCAGAGGGCCCGGTCAATTCACGATCGGGAGATAGTGGCGAAGACAAACGAACTCAAACTAGTACGTGCTACAAACTGTCGAGAGTGGAATTACGATCCCTGTTCGCAGCGTGACAACATTATCAAACAACGAGATGCAAGAATTACACAGCTAGAAACTTTCCTAGCTCGCCAGATCCGTAATGAGGTTAGCAAAAGTCGATTGGGCGTTCCCACTGATCCGAATATGCGAAATCGCAGTCATCCTCAAAAAGCATTGACAAACAAAGCAACTCTATGACTGTCGATGCCACCACGCCGCAACCACCATCGTCCGACCATCAGCCGGAAATCCGCGGCGCTGAACACGAGGGCCCCTCGGCTAATGTAACTCATGGTGTTGCTGATGGGACCTTAGTGAATCATTCTCTCCCCGGTCCTTCGAGCCGATCCGCTGGTTGCTCCATTTTCGCCAAACTCTGCCGAGAAGACACCGACGACATCGCAGACTTCGGAGATGAAAACCCCCCAGTGGCGACGGGGAAACGGGTCATGTTCGCCGAGGTCGAGGACGAGCCCTTGCGGCCAGCGCGGCGGGTGGTGCGTCTATTTGCTCTACCGTGTCGCTCATCGGTTCTTGACCGCCCTTTCTGCTATTTCCTCTCGCATCTCTTCCGTCTTTCTACCTTGCGTGCCCCTCATGTGCAGAAGCATGGCAGGGCAAGTGGAGTGGAAAAATTGGCCGTCGACCAGGTTTGGTTTTCCCTCGCATGTCTCTTCTCGACTTGGATTCCTCGTAGGCCATAGTACCGGATTTGGGTGCTGCATCAGGATCTGGACCTGGTAACAAGAAGAAAGCGGCACCAAAGCGTCGTTGAAATCGAAAATCGTGTTCGGGCTTGGTAAACTGTCTCATGGATTACCGCACTGCCACCTCACCTACGTGCACGTCGTAACTGCACCCAGATCCACGCGAAACAGGTTCACAAGAAAAACCGAGATAGAAATATTTCGACATTGATACATGAGTTAGTATAGACGAATGAGTTATACAAGAGTGTTTGGAGTGCTTAGCAACTTGAAGGTGTACGAGCGACTGTGGTATGTGATCGAAGGAAAGTGTACCAACTGTAAAGCGAGTCAAGACGTAACAGCGATATACGACACGAAAGCGAGATAGAGATAGAACGTCCAAGAAGGTATCAGTATGCGATCATGGTTCGAGTGTCCAGTAGACGGAATGTCCAAGATACCAAGAAAAAAATCAGGGCCACAATATAATACAATGCGTGGCGTGACAGCGACATAGGACGGGCAGAGAGCAGGGGATAACTGGCAGAGCAAATAGAATGCCTTAGTCTGGGAGGCGTAGGGTATCACCTTCGAAAATGATATCGCCCTTGTCTGAAAGAGTAGCGACAGCCTTCGCGACTTCTGCTGTGTCAAAGTCTTCGTGTTTGTCCGGAGGCATGGCGGCGTTGAGATAAGTCAATAGAGAGGAAACCGTCATGTCGTCGGTCGATTCGTAGGTGGCCATGAAGAGGTATGCAATGGACGAGAATATGAAATTCATGCTGCAGCATCAAACGGATGATCAACAAACCACAATCCCGTGTCTTTGAAACAAGGACGGTAAAACAATTAAAAAAAAAAAAAAAAAAGAAGCAACACGATAAGAAAAGGGAAAATCCGAGTCACGTACCGTCCATGCACCGAGTCTAGATCCACCAAACCCAAGATCAGCCTTCGGGATAACCTGAATGCCGACGTCCCCGGCTCAAACGTGGCAACACCATCTGCTTCATATTTGCTTCTCGGACGTATCGTACGCGTGGGTTGTGTTTTCCGAAGAGGACCACCACTCGTTGTGGCATCAGAAGATGTGGCTGGCCATGGCGGTCCGATTCGGTGGTCGGTGCTATCGAACAACTGGTGTTTCTTCGCAGCAAGCGGGGGAAGCCGAGGTTCTACCGGTATAGGGACCTTCAATTTATGTCTTTCTTCCGCCCGGTTAGATTCGGGACCATCGACGGGACCATCGTCAGATTCAAGCTCGTCCTCGACAGAGGCGTCCTCGTCAGTGAGGCTGTCCTCTACACTGGGCCGACCTCCTTTGACCCTGGAGTCGGCTGCTTGGGCAGTCTTTTGGGCGCGTCTCTCGCTGAAACCAAGAAAATAGACCATGGAGCCCAGCCGCATATCAGAAATGAACCGCGAACGAATAAAAGATGTCCATAGGTGTAAGAGCAGTGGAGGGACAAGAATTAAAGAAAGACGACTCACTGCCTGGCCAAACATTTTCCACGATGCTGCAACCACGGGTACGCACAATAAGAACTGTCTTGCCTGAGCTGCACCCATTTGTTGCAAAGAGTACAAAATACTCTATTTGGTTCGACCTCTCCAACGAGTGCGTCCGCCCTGAGAGTAGCTGCTCGTTGTTCGGCATTTCGCCGACGGGACTCATGAGCTGGAGGAAAATTAGTTGGCGTGAGATCCTTGAACGAGGAAGAGGGTGAGCCTGGGACACCACCAGACTTGGGTATGGCAGGTGGGGTATCTATACTTGGCTGTGATACGTGTCGGGCGCTTCCAGCACGGAGAGGACTGCATTCATTGGAACTAGCAGGACCGGCGGGGTGGGAGAGCACGTCATCGACGTGAGGTCTACTCCCGCTCAAACCTAAGTGTGAATATTAAAAGAGGCGAAAAGGCGGACCTGGAACTCGAGGGAGGCTCCTGTGGGGTTGGGGACGTAGCTGATTGAGCTGCATACTTCTGACAAACTGAGCGGTGCTGCAACCACTTTTGTACAGCTTGCATGTGATTTTCTGAACTAACCGGAAGCCACTGGTCACAGATGTTACAGAGTACACGCTCGGCATCGAATTTGCGGACATCAGGGTCCTTGGATAGCAAAGCATTGCGCTCTTCCAGGCCATAGCTGTTCTTGTTGTTTCTGTATGATCATGAGAAGTTCGGTGGCAGCCGGATGACCGACTGATATACGTACATTTTTTTTGAGAGACAACTCTTCCTGTGGGCGTCCCAAGGGATGGAACAATACGTGGAATTGGGGCGCAGGCGAATCCACTTGTCACAGGAAGCACATAAGACACGATAGGCCTCAAATTGAGCGACGTAGGGGTCTGCGCGCAGGTAGTCAATACGCTCTTCTTCTGACCGCTTAGCACGGCGCCGTTTCGGTGGAGGATTCGCAAGGGCCTCCGCTGTGCTTTCCGGGGTATATATCACTGGTTCCGGGATCGATTGAGTAGTGTTAGCGCTGAGGTGCGTGACGCGTCGACGGATGATATCACAGACAAATGGACGTGACATACCACTGCTGACGATGTGCGTCCCAATGTTTCAAAGTAAAACCGCCGGTTGCCTCGTCTCTGAAGGAAACGCCTTCTCCACAAACCTCACATATCACACGCCCTGTTTCATACTCGCCTTTCGGCGCTGTGGGAGTACCGCTGGTACTCTTGGAGCCTCCCTCGGGCGAGTGATCTCGTGCGGGGGGCGTCTTGCGCTTGCGGGGATTTCTAAATCGCTAGTGAGCGCTCTCGGGGACGGATCAGAGAAGCACACGCACGAGGAGGCGGGGAGCGACTGACAAGGCAGCGGAGTGGTGAGACTACTGGTCACGTTTCTCGTCAGATCAACGACACGGCGACGAGGGCACGCACAGATGGATGTCCGCGTCCATGACCACGGATATGGACGCTCAGGGCGGTGACAGGAAGCAAAGGCACTCGAAGAAAGAAAAGGGTGATAGACGACGGCGAGAGAGAAAGAGAGAGAAGGGCTTAATATGTGGGTAAGCTAGTTCGGGTCCAAAACGTATTTACAGAAACAAGAGAAAAATATGTCACAGATCGGGGATTTCGAGAACATAACCAAAGCCTAATTCGCACGGACGTATTCAATCTCCGCAGAACATGTCTCGTTAATTTATCTAGGAACGTCCTCGAGAGTCGAGACACCCCGTGCCTAGTCGTAGCTGCCGGCTTGAAACTTTGTATGTCGCTTGCATACCCTCCCCGAGCCCGTTCGCAAAGCAGCTGTATCCTGCGCCCCGTCCACACTTCCACGGAGCTACCCAATCACGTTTCATTCATGATCCAGATGGGCTACTCATCCGGCATTTCCAGAAACGTGATATCAAGTTGACCGTTCTGTGAGCATCGCCAGGTTTTCATACTCCCTTCCCCGTTCTTGATCATTATGCGATGCTTTCGGGCATGATCTGATCGCTCCTAGCAGTGCAATTCAGGCGTGCTGGCTTTCCCGGCGATTCACCTTCCGTGTGCGTATTCAGTTTGACCTTCTATTACATACAGTCTGTTTTCGCAGCATTCGCCTTTCTCCCTCGGGTCTAAGACGGAACTATAGGCTTGCTCCCTTCATGTCGTGGTGGCCCGGAAATCACCTCCGCGTTGTGTGAACATCGTCCACACCCTGGACTCGTCCCAGGCTTACGATCTTTCTCTCGCGTTTCAGTATCAATCGTACGAGGCGCCATCTCGCGTATTCCACGTCACCCTCGTGACATCTCCAGACAGTAAATGCCCAGGCATGACACCCTTCGGATGGACCTCTCCTGATCACAAGCCCGATTCATATTCCGAGTTCAAGGCCAACGTCCATTCTTTGTTTTATTCTATTATTTTAGTAAATTTCGTGTGAAGAACTTTTTTCATTGTGGAAGAAGAATCGGTATATAAGTCGACCACATCTTCGGAGCTTCAGCCTATGTCGTATTCAATTGATCGCCGTTGGCATGGCTCAGGAAAACGCATGGACCCATACGGTCAAGCCTCCCAGCGTCCACGCGGTTCCACTCGCAATGAGGGAGGGGATTCCCGGTCTCTATGTTTTCATCTTAATGCTCGCCGTACCAGCGAGGTGGGGCAGTACACGTAGAATAAGGTTTCGTATGAGAGTCATGTTACCGTCAGCTGTCCACTGAGTACTGACAGCCCGGTTTCCTCTTTGTACGTGTTGCGCTGCGGCCATACCAGCGTCGATCGCGATAACACCCTTGATTCAGAGGCACGATATGCTTTACTCTGGGGAAAGGCTGCGCCCATTCCTATTGGTAATCTATCAAAGTATCGCGTATCGTAGCCATCGCCAGCTACATGATGAGACATGTCCGATCTTAGTCGAAGAATGCTGAGGAAGCGTGTCTCAGTCGAGTCCCTTACGTTTGGCCTGTTACGCAGCTGAACCATACAGATCGCTATCATGTTTCATCTGACTACCATCAAGATGGCGAAAGGACTTCTGATCGTGATTTTCGAGACACAGAGGATAGCCAGACATAGCTTACGAGGAACAGCCCTAGATGGCCTCCATCATGTGCAGTGTCTGCCAGCGGCAAAGCAAAAGTAGGCACCATCGACGTTATGGCCTTTCAGATCCGCGGACTAAAAACGAGCTCCACGGTTGGTGACACTCACAGGGAATAAAGGGAGCTTCAAAGAACGTCAACGCCGCTTTCACAACTCGTATCCACCCAGTGACACTCTATTACTTGGGATTCTCCATCGAAACGGAATGGGAATAGTCTAGATGTCATACTCTGCCATACCCTCCTCCATCTAAGAAGGCCTTCATGCGGTTGGCGACGATATCGAGTCCACTCAGCCACTTCGCGAGCTCATTCCCAAACTTCTCCTTGTCCCCTCCTTGCGATACACGAGCAACGAAATCGCGGCGGTAAGGAACCGCCCGGACGGCGACCTGAACCAACGAGAACCCACTGGTAAACCAGCGGACCAAGCGCAACGAAAGTTAAATGGGACGAGATGACGTACAGCAGCTAACGATCGCACGACAAATGTGTGGTGATGTCTAAGCACCTCGTCATATGAGCGCTTAAAGCACACGTGCAATTCTATGGAAGGATCATTTTGCATGTGTTGGAGTGCCTTGCATAGAAACATGAGACCTCTGGAAATGATTTATCATTTGAGTGTGTCGTTTTCCGACTTGGTCAGTTCCGTGCTCGACTAAAACAAGGCGCGTCGCTCACCGAATTAAGCGTATCAGGCAAGCAGTTCCATTACGAAGTCCTTCTGACGTTTCACTTCTGACAAGACCTTCGAGTGTTGTGGAACACTCGGAAACATCTTGGTAACGCGCCCGAACACCCTGCGAGGACCAAGACAATAGTAAGTAACTTCCAGCAGAACGGGGATAGAAAAACTGTCAACGCTCCTCAATGTTGCCCTTGATGTCTGCCTGGACAAATCCAAAGACGCCAGAACCAAGTAAATCTGCAGTACCACCGAATCACGGAAGATTCAGACAGCGGAGACGTAATGAAGACGTACCGAATAGCTTCACAAGCCCGTCCGAGGCTTCCAAGAAAGACGCAGTGTCCACTCCATGTTCGGTAATGGGAACGTTGGCGAACGACTGGTTGGGTATTCCTGAACATTCGTTCTTGGAACAGCATAGGGCTAGTCGCTTACTCGGACGGCCTCGAAATATGGTCGTTCAGATATCTCGGTGCGAGGGGACATTGTGTTGGCTGTGAATCCGGTTCCCCCCGCTATCGATGCCTCGTGTGTGTGTGCAGCCTCGAGGCCTCAATCTGCCCCTCAGTGCGTGTGGCACAATGTCATGTTCTGAGACAACGTGAATGGAAGAAGCGGGGGTAAACAAACATTGAACTAAAGTTAGTTTCCAGGTGAGGTTTGAGTTACGAATTAGATAATTCGTCCTGGAACAAAATGGTACACCAGACACTTTCCACGGCCGTCTAGACCGTATCCCTTCCTCCACGATTCTTCAGCCTCCTGGGGGGGAGGCCGCTCAACGGGGAAATGAATTGATGCATGAAGACGAGATCTGCAACGTTTCCTCTTGGTCCGCTCAGCTCCCTGGTTGGCCTGAGCTGCCCGGGTAATGCTCATCCGACCCAGTCTTTGATGACGCAGCCTGGTGATTCACGACAACCTTCGATCCGCAGAGCGGCATGGGGTATGGGCGACTGTCTAAACGTGCGTATGGTTCATTCTGTCCATGAAAGCAGTTGGTGGTAATCTCCTCTTTGGTCGCGTATCGGTATACCCAGCAGTTGGTTGGTTGGGCCCGATAAAAATTGCAGTTCAATACTGCATTTGTTCACGAAGGCGTTTTGACTCTTTCTCAGTGCACCGTACTGACCCATGAAGTATAGCAGACTCACTCGGAAATGGCACTTCCAGTAGCATATCTTCTTCGTCTTCAGTGAATGGACTCTCCGAATCGCACTCATCGACTAAATGAGTTGTTGCTGCTGCGCCGTGACACAGATAGCGTGCTGCAGGACCGAACTGCAGCCCGTCTCCGTAGCTTTTGTCGTCAACCGCTGGGACGACAATGGAATCACAGGGCATGTGACCTCTGCTGTCTTGTGGCTGTGAGACGTTAGCTTTGGCGCGCTTCAGAGGGGTCAGTATTTTCCTCGTTTTCCGGCCGAACTTTCACTGACCTCGAGTTTCTCGATGCTGGGGCACTTGCTTTTATGCTTGAGCCATAAGCCAGGATAATACATCGACCTCTTATCAAGGCTGATTTCCTTGTAGCATCCACCACAAACGACGCTCTTCATCGTCACGTCTTTTGCGTACTCGTCTTGCTCAAGTTCCGACTTCCGTTGCTCCAAGGTCCTCCGTTTCCGCTCACACCCCGATGCAATCCAAAGATTGGTTCGGAAGTCAACAGACTGTACGACTGGGTTTGACTCATTGCGTCGTTTCAAGGCAACTGATGGAGGTAATACGACCTCTTCGCGTGTGTATGCCGTGTAGACTGGTCGCTCGTGTGGCTTCATCGGGCATGCCTTCCAATGCTCGTTCGCCAGCTCGCTGACAACACTCCAGTGTGTTCCTCGGCTATATTCAATCACAGCATCACATCTTCCGCATGTGAGGTGCTGCAGCCAATGCAGTCTCGGATGATCATGACTAGATGCTTGGGGTACGTTTTCAATGCGAGACATCGTGATGCGAAGTTGGTTCAAACACCGTTGGGGGAGGGGCTGAAAGAATGAACCAACGACTCGTCGTCCACATCTCCTTTTGATGTCAAAAGACCTCTCCGCTTTGTTTGTTGTGAAATGTGCCACAGTGATTCGCATTGTGGACTATGGCTGCCCATTATTATACCCTTATCCGGAACAGCAATTCTTCTCGAACCTGCCCCACGCATGAGAAAATGGTGGGACTGGTATGTTTGATGCAATATTTACGCCATTTCATTCCACGTACTTCCGCAGTGTCATCACTTCCCCGGTGGGGTAGCACTCAAGGGCCCTTCGCATCATGCTATGTTGTAGCAACCTATGAGTAGGTTCCCCCACCATTCCATTGTTACTCCAAACCACCTCTTTCATTCCTCGGAAATTATAATACTCTAACACTGCGTAGTCATCGATAAGAAGCTCTTTGGGACTCTTCCTTGTCCCAAAGCTGGACAAAAACAGCTCTCGCTTCTTCTCCAGAGCTCTCTTTCTGTCTTCTAGCGCCCCTCACTCGTATTCGCTGAAACGATTTGTACGATCTGAAGCAGTCGCTGCGCCGAGGAATGCAGGCGGAGTTTATCATATATGTTGCTGGAATCCTTCTGAACTTTCTGGTTGACTGCAGCGTTGACATCATTTGATACGCACTGCCTCTTCTAGACGCGGCCATGGAACTTCGTCACCACAGTTCATGCGAGATCGTAGCGATTTCTGACGACGACTGAAATTCTGCATAGCCTTGACGTCAGGCTATGTCGGAGGTGCAGATCCGGTAGACTCATTTTGATTGGACGGGCCCCGCACGGGGTCTACCTATCATACGTCCGAGCGGTACAGTGACGATCTGAACTCAGACAGCATTGGTTGGTTGCTCCTACGTAGCTGCGCTGTGGGCAGTGAGCACAGTGATTCCGATGTGACACCCGCTTTGGCTGCGTTAGCAATAGACTGGAATGCACAGCCATATTTCGAACGGAGCGAGCCGATTCTTCCTGTGTTTTATCAACCCTTTGTCGCCAGCAACTAGGCCTTCTATTGAAGCTACGTAAGAAGGTTTGAGCTTTTGGTCACCTGGCACTAATGGGTACCACTGGGTCCCTTTCCTCCTTCGGGGTGAGCAACTTGGTGAGTTCAGCTGTCCATTGAGGGACGGTTGCTTGGTGATTTAACGCCGCTGGGTGTGAAATCTGATACATGGAGGCTCGTTTTCATTCGAGTGACACTATCCTACCAGATGACGAGGCGTTCGTCGTAGTTAGCGAGTAGGACAACCGATGCGGAGTGGTTGATGGCCCTGCGAAGCATGAGGTGTTGGATAACGTTGCTACCCCCTTTTTTTCCCGTGACACTAGCATGTTTTTATCTCCTTTCTGATGGGCCCTGTGAGGCATTTGTGTGTCATTGAATCCAATCTGCCATTGGTATGAATTTTCACACCACTGCGGCACCTATAAACCTTCTACCAGGCGAGAACCGTGCATCTTGGTTTAACAGGACTGTGCCACCTGTCCACCACTTTCAATGCCTCCAGAGCCTACCAAGGGCAAGTTGAAGCGCAAGGCGAGTCGCAGAGAGAGTGAGGAGTACAGGTTTGATGGTGGCCACGCACGCGAAATAGAACAGAAGAGGAATAATGGGCAGATCTCGTGCGCCGAGTGTAGGAGGTGCGATCACCGCGCAATGTACTAATCCCCTTCCACAATCTGACCTAATGGCACACCGGAAGGTTGAAGATAAAGTGTGACAAGCAAATCCCCTGCCAATCATGCCAGGTAGGCTTTTGCTTTCTCGTGTCAGTCACGGGTTGCTCAATTCACTCTCACGCAGAGGAGGGGCTGCGCTTCATTGTGTCCCAATGGTCCGTTCCATGCTTTGGCACTTGCACAGTGATGGGGCTCATCGTACACAGGCAGCTTGTCCACTGGTCAAGGAACCCGGTATGACAATGCAACCTTTTTGCTCGGTAGTCTTCTAAGCGCCTCACGCTAGGTTCGTGCTTGCGGCTACCGAGCACCTTCATCGTCGGATAACTAAAATGGGCGAGCGGATCCGGCAACTCGAAGATGCACTGAGTGACCTCCAGTCTCAGCACTCGACGGAGCCTCACCCACTCCTTCGCGATGACGTTCTGGGGGTCAGTCACCAAGACGACGAACCATTCACCCCACCCGACGAGTCCGGGACGCCAGGCCATCCTCCAGAGTTATTGGACGCCTTTGGAACGCTCTCAATCACCGATACTGGCATATCGCGCTTTTTCGGGCCTACCGGTGGACCAGAGGTGAGTTTCTGTTTGAAAATCGTGAACGTCATTTTAACCTGAATCCCTGCTTTATGTCAAGTGTCTCTTGATGGCGAGTATTTGTTCATTTTAAGCTGGACATCCGTGTTCATCTCGTTATCAGTCTGACAACATAAGCCAGCAAGACAGGACAGGCTCTTCAACACCAGATTCGGCAGTGAACTTGGAGACTCCTCCGTTGCCTCAGGATCTTCGAATGTTTTCGCAGGCATTCCCGCTAACCCCTACGGGTCCAACCGATGCCGTCCGTGAATTGATTGAAGGGCACCTACCAAACTGGGAACGAGCCAGTTACCTTACACAAACGTACTGTGATCAGGCTGCTTGGCTGTTCCATGGTGTATCCAGAGACCAGATTATGGAGGAGCTCCTTCCGATATATTATTCGAATGGACCCCTCCAGGCGACGGGTGACAACAAAAGTTCCCACGAGCTTGCGTTGCTGTTTCTCGTTTTCGCAATTGGTGCCTTAGTTGATCTTAATCAGGATCCCGGCAATGCCGAAGCAGAGCATTATCATCAGATAGCTCGTGCGGCTGTTTGTTTGCAGCCCGTCCTGGAAAAGCCGTCTCTGGTGACCATTCAAGCACTTCACCTGCTTAGTGTTTACAACGCTATGAGTGGAAATGAATTGACAGCAAAGGAAACCAGCATGGAGACCACATGGTCGTTGGTTGTTCTTGCCGCACATCTGGCCCAAACGGTGTGTCTTATCTCCCGAGGGATGCCCTATCGTTGGTGCTCATGCGTTTCCATTTTATCAGATTGGACTCCGTGGGTATCCCGTCTAGATTAAAGAAGCTATTCGGACCTGACCTTTGGGGTTAGATCGGAATAGTATAAGATGGAGCTTGCCCGACAAAATTGTACAACGCCGCCAGATTCTCTTTTGGAATCTCTTCGTTGCGGATGCTTGGGGTGTGGGTAGAGGTTTACAGAGTTTGATACTTACCTGGCTGACATCTTACTTCTCTACTTGAAGAGCCTCGACACAGGTAGACCACCAAGTTTCTCCCGAGCTTACGTCGATTGCCCACTTCCAGGGGGTGGTGACGCCAAGGATACTGACCTTAACGTTGCATGTACGCTATTCATTTTCTTCGCTTCCCATCGGCTTACCTCTTTCTCTGTCTCTAGCAGAGACATGGCATTACCGTTTTGCATTCGAATGTGTGGCTGAAGTTGCCGCACGGACCTTAACAGCCGAAATACCTAGCTATGGAACCATCATGGAGCTCGATCGTAAAGTGCGCGAGTTTCCTATTCCAGAATTTGCGGCAAACGCAGCCTCATCGGTGGCGGGCCCCGTGCCGACCCTCGCCACAGAAGACTTGTCAATCGCTGAGTCCATGGGCCGCTTTGTCTTGGCGCATGCACGGGAAGTTAGTAAGTTGTGTTTTTTCAGTCTCTCAGACAATCGGTCACATTCGTAACATCGTGCAAAGTCTTGCTTCACATACATCGAAGTTTCTTTGCACAGGCCATCATTGAGAGCCCCGTAAATCCATTAAAGAGTCAGTATGCGCCGTCGTTCCTCGCTACTTATCGGGCCTCTTCGACTATACTGCGGACAATAAGAGCACAGTACGCAAGTTCTCCCCTTATCTGTGCACGTTTCTGGTCCACCTGGCAGTATGGTTTCTCAGCGGCGGTTCGGATATTACTTGCCCACAGTTCGTGGTTTGCTGATGGTTATCCGGATAGATTGTCTTTGGTACCATTGTAACTCGCGGACCTCGCTCACCCCTGGCGTCCAATGCGATCAAGGAGCTCGATGAAGCTTGTGTACTCTTCACGAAAGTCGCAAACCATAGTCGCAGGGCAGCAAAAGCACTCGTGAGATGAGCTTCAGTTCAGTTTCGCTCACTAGCTTACTCTTTGTAGCCAATCCTAACGAAGTTGAGTGAGAAGGCCCACAGCGCATTGGCTGCGTCTCAGAGCGAGAAGGTGTCTGGTCAGTTGGGACAACAGTGGTCAATCAAAGAAGAGGTCATTGACGACGAACTGGCAATCTTTGCTGGGAGAACGCGGTTCGTGTCGGCGAGGCGCATGCCAAAGTCGAAACATGAACCTGAAGGGCAGCGTAACCCTGGGTTGATATCGTACTCGAGCACCCTCCCGGAGCCATCCGTCCCGCAAACATATCGACCCGAGAGCTCGACATCCTCTGTCGAGCGTTGGACACATACTGAACAAGAACTACAATATCCTGTTCGGCATACGGACTACACCAACGCAGGTGTTCAGCCACAGGTCATGCCTCAGTGGCGACCACCACGACGATCTCATTATCCTTATGCACCACAACACCCTCCCCTGGTACCTACGTCTCAGCCGGAGTCGGCCTCTCAGCATGGAGCGCACGAACACTCGACCGTAGCGACGCCATCCTACCCGTGGGCCCAACACCCCACGGGTGCCTCCGGCCAGTTCGGCTCAGCGACGTATCCCCCAGCGAACAGGTCCCAATCGCATGGTTATGCGGGTCAGCATCTACACGCCTACGAACCGTCACCCACGCCGCTATACCAACCACCACGGCCGCAACTGTCGCAGCAACCACAGACACACCCCGCACAGCCGGTGGCACCGGCGGAGCTGACTGACCTTGGACTAGTCTCACAAGAGTCACGGTTAGATGAACGCTGGACATCGTTCATGCGTGATTCGGGGTATTTCGAAGGGTTTGGTTATCGGAGTCGGTAAACGGTGTGGACTCCAACTCGAATGCGACCCCCCATCGATGGGTGGGCCACTCAAAAACCGGTGTACGCTTTCTTTTATATACATATGCCAACTTAGCTGCCCTCGTACTCTGTTATGCATCTGGCCATTTTAATGCGACTTCTATCCTTTGTATCATACATGCTGAATCGTGACAGTACGCACTTTGAATTCCGCTTCCGCTTCACCTGAGGTAATTATTCGACCTACCTTACAACACGTGGTGGAGTTGACGAGGCCGGGTGCGATCTAGCCAGCCGACATAGATCCTACAGACTGTTGACAACAGTTCTGTAGCCTGATGGAAACCGCGGAGTATAAAACACAGACGGTCACAATTCTAGTTCGTTTGGAGGAGGTTTGTTGGACAAAATGCTGATGGAAGGTGAATGAATCGTGAACATCGCATGCAGTCGGGATAGTGGGAGCGGGATACCTCGAAAGTCCTCGATGAAGACGCCCGACATACCATGAGCCACGTTGGAAAAAAAAGTCTGCACGGTTTGTTATCTGTTAGCTCGGATGCGACCGACATTTTCAGGCGTGGGAATGCCATTCGTTACGCGCAGGATGAGGTTTTACGCCCTCCAGGCCAAGGCTTTGTGGAGAGCTCAACAGAGCGGAGCATCCAAGGACCGGGGGTTATCGACGCGTCAGAGATGTCGACTTCGTGGTCCAGCACCCCAGTTCCTCACGATTGAGGGGTCGTCACAGATACCTTTGGTTTTGCAGCGCTCGTGATAAACGCGGACTAGAGACAACCCCCAATGTTCGACGAAACACAGTGATAACATTTCACATACGAAGTGGACCTCGGGAGTCCTCGAGAGATAACACTATGGCGGATTGAGCTAGAGAGTTGGTAAGGCACTCCAAGGACCGATTCATGGGGATCACGTTTTGGCTCCACCCGGAGTTTCAGGAAAGTTGACGTCTGGCTTGGCCCGAGAGTGCCTCGCTTAGAGGTTCCGACCAGATGACGCTTGCCTCTCTGCAGCCGTCCTGGACCACTCTCAAGACGGCACGGGCATAGTCTCTGATGGGTCGATCTGGATCCGCCTGGTGCTGTCAAGCGTACGTGAGGGATGAAGGAGTAGTGCCAGTTATATTCCATCCATTTCGATGGCCGCCAGATCATGGACGTCGACGAAGAACACGGGGTTCGGTCTGCAAGCTATATTCAGCTGCAGAAACGACGACTCGACTCAGCACTGATGAGTGTGAGCACACTCCGTATTCATTATTGTAACTGTTGGTCGCCCTCATCGTAGGCGGTGGACTGACAGTGTACGTGATGCGAAGACGCATGGTGCATGCCAACTCAAGGAGTCATGATCATGGATCTTGTTCTGGGCAACTCAGTCCTTTACGCAAACTCAATGTAATCCAGTAAGTGATCATAACTCGAGCGACCTGGGTCCTCAAGATGATACACAATCAGAGGAAGGTCATTGCAACATCACGCCCTATGGCGCAACAGGGGTATTGGGAATGGCGAGGCTGTCCATGTGGTTGTGCTTCATTCAAACTCACCTTGCAATTTTGGCAGGTTTGAAGCTCGTGCACCAGATGACAGCCTGTGCTACCTTGCACCTTGCTTGGCTTGAAAGGCGGACAGCCTCCTTTTCAGGAAACCTGCACTGGAGCCTGTCGAGTGTCTGATTCCTAAGGCGCAAGGGGTTAAGGAAACTGCCCGATATCAACCAGCGCTTGAGTCACCCGTAAGTCCACTCGATGAACTCGTCGTGCCGAACGAGTTGATGAGCGATGCCAGGGATGGTCACTCGCCCGACTTGGGGATGATTTCATTCGCGGAGGCAGCGAAAAGGCGTCCACCACGCGATCATATTTATTTACACGGATGCGTTCGAGGGCGACAGACTACGCCAAAGATGGTTGAAGGCGGAGAGTGCACTCGGCCTCAGGTCGGGACCCTTGCAGCAGAGAGGTTCGATCTCACCCGCCCATGTCAGCCCCGATAGGGCGCATCACATCATTACGGGACACTGAGCGGCGGCCGGACTGTCATACGATAATTCGGTTCGCAAGGACGAGTTGGCCCACTTTCCGAGCCGTCTTGTGACTGTCCTCTAAATCTGATCACATCCCGCTTCCTTGCTTTGTGCCCATGTCCTATGACATCACAAACAGACATCCACGGCGCAGAGCTGCCGACTGGGCTTACATGGCAGCGCTCGTTGCATACAGATATGGTTAAAACGTCGAGCCGAACAGCCATAAAGCTATTTCGCCTGAGCGGAGAAGAAGCAAGCACAGTCATCCGCGCGTCGACGAAAAGCGGAATCGGAGATTGTTGGAATGGGAACAAATTCGATGGCCCGCCGTAGGACCGCAACTCAATCTCAAGATGGGCATGAGTAATAAGCGGGACGCAGCGTGCCAGACGAGAATGCTTCGTCATGCTTCTAGGCGCGGCCGCCGATTGGCAGCCAAACCATAGCAGGTTCGGAACCAAATGTTTATACAAGGATATCTTGTCGGAAAAGTCAGGCCGAGCGCTGAAACCGACATCATTACGAACCACGGAGGGATGGTCCAAGCCCCCAGTTGGTCTGGTGGATTGACGAACCCAGGAGCAGGCAGGGTCAGTTGGCGCGCCGGTATAAGATTGAACTCGATGTCCTTCCACGAGCGTTCTGGGTCAGGGCGTCCAGTCCTCGGTACGGCACATGTAACTTGTATGTATATGTGATACGCCGCCATCCACTTGAGATATGATGACGAATAGTCGAAGTGAAGAACCTCTGTCGGTGCGATCACCGCTGCACAGCGCGATATGACCGTGGAGCCGCAGTCAGAGCCGAACGAGTCGAACGTTTGAATCGCCTCAGGTTGCGACAAAGCAGAGCGGAGATCCGTCGTAAAACTTGATCTCGTTGCTGTCGTGAATACATAATCATCCGCAAATATTGGGATCGTCCTGTAAAGTCGCAGTATGGGATATCAAAGCGTCCCCGTACACCTACTATGTAGTACATATGTCAGTGACAATCTGAGCATGTGGTAACAACAAGGAGGGTCTCAGCATTAGTATCAGTATTTCCGGAGAAGGTAAAAACAAGGAACGGGATCAAGGTGATGACACCGTGAATGGTTCGGCAAGTTTGTGAATAAACAATGTGGATGAAAGCAAGAGGAGGGCAAGGGAATCCAAGGCTATTCATCTTTGGCACCAGGTCCATGGAGATCGCCGTTTGCATCTAACGAACTACGGCCAATGCCGGTCTTAGCCCGCGTTGGCGGCGAAGGTCGTCGGCTATCGTCCGCGACGGAATCCGAGCGGGGTCGCTTGCGCGATGAAGGGGAAATGCTTTTGTCAATGTTTCCACCCCGCTCTGAAGATGCGTAGCGTTCCATGTCCCGATCGCGCTCCCACGATAGCCCGTCTCTCCCATTCACGGGTGGAAGCGTTGTATGGAGCTGCTGTCCGCCAGTCTGTGGCGCGCTGTGAGACAGAAAGTCAAGCCAACTCGTGTCTCCAGAGTGTCCTGTAAAGAATTGAATTGCAAAGCGATAAACGGTGCACGCGAGTCACCCACCTGGCTCCTGCTGCGGTGGCGGCGGGACTTGTGGTTGTTGCGACGAAGCATGCGAAGGCCAGTCAATTGGAGCATATTGGGATGACTGTGTTGGAGGTGATCGATGATCGTCGTTACTGTCCAAAAACGCCGACAACAAGTCTTGTGACTGTTGGGAACGTGAACTAGAGCCATTCGGCGCTTGACCAGGTGGATTAGGTCGTACTAAGTGGGGAAAAATCCCTTGCAACTGGGCGTCCTGATGGTGAGGGTATGCAGAAGATGATCGTTGACTGTACCCTGCAGCCCGCGATATTGGAGCACCTCTTGAAGAAGGGGAAAAGTCGAAGGACGAGGAGGGGAGAAACGGTTGCTGCGGAGCGGAGGTAGCGACGCCGAGGTAATTGTACGACAGTTGATGGGAGCCCTGATTACTTTGCCGATAGCTACTGGGTGGGTGAGTGGGAGTAGGGGAAGGAAGGTAGCCGTTATACATGGAATCATCAGGATTAAGTTTCGGATTACTGCCTGCGCTGATGTTAGGGGCTAGACGGGGCTTCTTTTGAGAGCTAAGCTGATTGTCGATAGGGAGTAACAGACCAGTAGAAGTGTGTCGCTCTGTTGATATGGGAAGTGACGAGGCACCACTTGCGGGTGGCAGCTGGGTTGAGTGGTGAAGCGGCATCGGTGGCTGAGGGATAGCCATAGGCCGATGAAGTGGGTAATCGTTCACCTACCACTGGGAGTAAGCATGTGAAGGTCATGCGATACTTTGTTACAAACATCAACGTTCAACCCTAAATCCCCTCCCGGGGAAGGAGCGAGTTTGGGGTTGCTACTAAAGTCTTGTCTCGGCTTGGTGTCCGCGCGCTTTTTGCTTCCGCCGCGTGAAATGGAGTCAGGGTCGTCGTCGTCCACATCGTCGTCGTCACCGTCGCCAGCGTCATCATGTTTGGCGTTCGTGTTGTTAGCAAAATCCTGGGGAGTGCGGGTATCCTTTTCTCCGTCGTACTGGTGGGGAGGTAGATGAGCGGTAGAGGTGCTCGGGTAATGCAAGACAACGTACTCTGACATGGCGCTGGACGATGTTGTGAATGTCACCGGAGCAATATTGATAAAGTTTCAGATGATGACCGGCACGTTCCTCTGCAGACGCAAGAGGTGAGATTAACGGGCGAGTAAGGGAATGGACAAACCAAATATGATGACGGCCACATCGACCGAGCAAAGGACGCCTAGCTCGTATGCCTTCTTGAAGAGGCCGTTCTTGCGCTGTGGATCGGTGTCGAGCAGATAGTAATTATAATCATCATAAGTGCCAAGCCGAGGGAAAACAAAAATAGCCGAAAAGCTACCTTTAAAAAAGTGACTGAGCGGTTACGCTCGTGCTATGTGTCAGAAGATGTTAGCGACCACGAGTCAAAGATGGAAAAGGGAGGAGTGCGAGTAAAATTGGAGAGGGTATTCAGGAATGGAAGTGGGACGTACCGTGATGGGCTGGATTTCGATCTTTCTCCTACCCATTTCTTGAGGGGAAAGCGGGCCAGGGGGGGTAGAGCGATGGTGGGAGTGCGGGTCAAAGAGAGGGGCGACGAGTAGGATGGATGGGAGTCTCTTGGGATATGGGGGTCTTTGAGGTTTGTATCTTTCCACTGGCAGCATGTAATTATTCCGCGCCCGGGTGCCGAACGTAACAACTACAAACGGCGCTCATCACAGATCCGGGTTTCCTGCTCCGGATTCACCGCAAATTCCCATTTTGGATAAAAGAACAACCCGAGGTCGCTCACCGTTCCAAGTTAGGAAAGTCACTTGGATCCCCAGTTCCCACTCCTCTCCGCAGCAATCCTCAATGCACCCAGCGAACCGCTCCTCGCGGACATTCACCATCCCCCCTCCCCTACGCATCTCCCTCATCTCCATGTACTCCTCGGGCGTTGCATGTCTCCTCCGTGTCGCTGATCTATCATCAAGGGACGACGGGCTCCCGTATTCACTTGCGTCGCGGCTGTGATCTGTCATATTAGGAATGCTGGCATGCGTCAGCTGTTTTCCAGGCTGTGCTTTTCTTTTCTTCTCTTCGCCCATGACAACTCGCATCCTGCCCGAGTCTTGCTGCTTCGCCGGCATTCTAACCCCAATCGTCCTACCTCGTCGTGCCTGATCGAGCCTGCTCATAATCCTAAGCGACGTCAGAGGTTCCCATTTATTTCAGTGCAGACGCCAAAAATAATAGCCTCACGATCCACAGTTCTCGTTCCTATTGATGCATCCCGTATTTTTGTCCCTGTTTTTCGACGTGACGCAGTTGCGACAAACAACGTCGTTCGCGAACGTCTCCGCCAGGGTCCATGGATCGCTAACCTCCCAATGGTCACTCCGACCGTGTTCCATGATGACTAATCGCTCTCAGCTCGGCGGCCATTCACTACACTTCCACGCACAGTCTTGATCTGCTGTGGTGGGAGAAAAGCTGACAGAGGCCCTAGCGCCAAGCTCTGACTGTCCACTCATCTCCGACTTTTCCGCACGTTCACTTTGCCGTGGATCATCGATCAGGCCTCAGGGTCAACAGTATGCCCCTGTGGTCGATGGAGCCGACCTGAATAGGAACAACCAAAATCCTCGAAAAGCACCGAATAGGTGTCAACCCAGTGCTTTCCCCCCAGGATATTTCAGGATTTTCGTCCCCCGCGAGCATTGTAACAAGGTTGGCATACTTTTTACGGCTAATTGACGACTTATTTTTGTTACTATGTTCAACATAGCAGGCGAGTACTGGACAGAAATCGTGGCTCTAGACCCTCGCGGGTGGACTGACGTGACCTCCGAATAGATCGTTAGCATAAGTAGATACCCAATGAAGACTGGCATAAAATACCCTTCATCGGGAACAATCATCCTTGCCAACAGAACAATAAACGCATTCTGCACTCTGACAGTGTCGTACTACCACCATGTCCGGAGTC
>JBBPKC010000095.1:10892-25155 GCA_038089055.1 Tylopilus aff. balloui | reverse complement strand
ACATCCACACGCTACTGTCCGGGGGGTGAACTCTGTCCGTCTGACAAGGGAACAAAGTTTTTCCATCTACTTGTGGGTGACCCATTTCCATACCTGTGCTTCCTCGCACGACGATGGATGGAAACCACACAATAACAGGCGTCTGTGGCGTTCCGTCATTTGTAAAGGGAGAGAGGAGGAAGCTGGCTCGCTTGACGTGTGAACCTGCCAAGTACCATGGGCTCGAGCAACATGCTGGTAGGACTGCAAGAGGTTTCGTTGGCCACAACCAACAGTGACTCTATATCCCGGTCTGAGTTCAGTGCTCGTCTTCGACTTGGTCATTCCCTCGGAGGTCCGGAGAAGAAGAGTGGGACATACGTACGCATCGTGTTCTTGGGGTGGAAAGGTCTGTGTGTGTCGCCTTATAGCTGTGTTGGTTGTGCGCGCAAAAAGGCAACAAGGAGACGAAGGGATGGGGAGACCGCGTGTACGAAGTCCTAATGTGTGAGGGGCACGTGGGAAAGGTAGAAGCACGCAAGGGGTTTGCTTACATTTCCTTACGTGACGGGCCTCGCTCCTGGTGGTTTGTAAGGGACCTTGGCAGTCGGAGTTAGTCTCAGCGGTCGGCGTCCTTGGATGGCACACCATGTCTGAATCACGGGTTCTGCTGACATTCACGGAAAGTAAACGAGGTTTCGGCCTTGGCCAATCACCTCTTGGACATTGGGCGAGAATCCGGGTGGAAAGCATTGGCAAGTAGGATCCTTGAGAACAGTTTCTGATCATCGAACCTCCTCGAGGCATTCTCCGGGCAGCCTGAGACTGAGATCGAGATTGATACCACGGGCCAACTGGCTGATTGATCAGCAGGGAAGCTTCTCTCCGTGCAACCCTTGGGATAGTTCTAATGGACAGTTGGGCATCGTAACATGTACGGAACAGGCGCTGATTCGTCGCCAGATGTGGTGCCATCAGCCAGAAAACTACACCTGGGCGCCATAGATGAGGATAAACAGCCCGTTCGGGGATGTCAGCATCAAGAGGAAAAGGTATGTGGCTTGTTTCCGTGCCTTCATTCCATTATGTCCTACCCACGCTGTTCCGATCGATTGTTCCCAGCGGAGGCAATACGGCACCACTACCTGTCCGAGTTTGCCGTTCGCAACAAAGACTCCAACGGGACGTAACTGACTGACTGCAGGTTGGTGGCGCTCTGTATCGCCTCTCGGTGCATCTGGGTTTGTAGACCACTTAATGAGTGGCTGCTGGTCCCTTCTTATGATGGTGGACTCCCACTGATGACCTCTCCAGAACTGTGGTGTCTGGCCGTCAGTGCTGCAGAAACGTTTTGCAGGTCCTCCGCACAAGTGTCGGCGAGGGAGGTAAGTCTCAATCTGGGGTCGTGTTCATGTAGCTCATTTTCAAGCGACGGTTCGGTGTTCCTCGTAACCTCTGAATAGGAAAATGTTGGGCAACAGTTCGTCGGCCCTTCAATCAAAGTTCCTGCTGGGCTCCCTACAAGGCTCGCGAGAACCTTCGAAGTCACCAGCGTGACGACCGCTCTCGTCACTGGATGCTGTTGGGCCCTCTTACTCATCACCCAAGCTTGGCAGAGGGACGATTCCCAACTCTGCGCAGCCACCTGGTCGTGTGGCACACCTTGCCGCGCAGCCAGGCACCGTAACATCCAACGGGCCCACATCATACTGAGCCCACTCCAAAAGGTCGCAGGTTTGTTGGATTGAACGTCCTGTTCTCACTCCTGATCACCCTGTGCCGTTTTCCAACCGGGGAAGAAATGATCGCGAACCCATGTTTCAGTCCTCTTGGCGGATGCATCAGCTAGGTACCCGAGCTTGTGGATGAACGGTTTTGCCATCCACGAGAGCTAGCGCGGGGGGTTAAACGCAAACTAATCCGACTCTTCATGTCGACACTGTCGAGCGTCCGCGCAATAGCGCACCTTTACGCCCGATTGAATCGACGGTTGCGTATTTGTCGGTACACGCAGACGATACTGCTAGAAGTTCAAAACTCTTGCGTGTCTTTGGGATTTAAAGGTTTTCACGCTTCGCTTCAAGCATGCTTCCCGTGGTTTTGGCTCATTCGATCACGCCGTCGCTCATATTTAGTGCTTTGCTACGAACAACTGTCTCAAGGTAATAACACCTGACATCGGTGTAGGTCAGTTGGCGCGGAGCATTGCGGTCACATACACAAGCAAGCTCATACGCCATGTCCTGGTCGTTTTGCTGTATGTATTTCCTACAACCCTGGTGATAATTTCTCCAACAACGACCGAGCTACGCTTCGGACTTCCAGGATCAGACGATTGCTGAATATAGCCAAATTTCACGAACTCATGATGAAAACGAGGTAAAGAGCAGCTATCGTCCGTGGGAGATACATCGGAAGCATACACGTCCACATTCGACCACGATTCCAAAGAGTCCACAGGTTTTGCACAAGATAGAATGATGTGATGCGATATGACGAAGAAACGGAAATCTCGAAAGCGTCACTCGGAATGAAAAAAGGATGCAACTTTGACGTTCGCCCGCCAGCGTGAGATAGAGATGAGAGTGGGTGATAAGGTGGGATCCCGCGCTGCGGAAGACGTGTTGTCAGTCAGGTGGTGAGTTTAGGTTAAGTTCCGGAAAGATGTGGCTCGCATGAATTATACATGTTGCTCGCTCGGGAAAGCATTGCCCTAGCGCACGGTATGTGTAGGTGTTGGAGGAGAGGTAGGCTGCAAAAGAAGCAATTGCAAAATAGTGTGTGACTGACCGAGAATCATGCGACCAAAAAAAAGGAACAGCTCACCGGGTAGTACGGGGGTGGACTACGGTCCCTACCGCTGACCGGACCGGCGCTCAGGGTGCCTTTTGTGCACGCGTGTGGGGGGGGAGGAACAGGAGTGCTCCTCTGCCATGCTGGGATCAAAGGTGTGGTCCTCTGCGTCCGACCTTTGGGTTCAATGTTTGGCACTCGCTCAAGAGGTGCAGTGGTTTGCAGTTGACCTGAGGTTGCGGAGCCCACAGCTTGGCTCTTAGGCACAGGCTTCTGCACTTGATCCGAGGGTAAGGATCTTTGCAGCTCGCCAAACGGCGCACTGCTCGACGCCTGTACCGCCGGTGTCATGCCTGGCAGCTGTTCTTCGGGTGTAGTCCTCTGTGCTTGGCCTGAGGATACAGTGCTCTTCACTGGGACAAAAGGGGGGGTGCCCTGTGCTGGGTAATACCATCCCATATTGGTGGCATCAAGCCCGTACGGCGTCTGTCCTGGTTGCTGCGTCCGCAAAGGAGGGAGTGGCTGCAGCTGTCCTGAAAAATTGGACGTCACTGATTTGGCATGGCGGCGACGGCGACAGAGCGAAATCAGTAGGGCCAAGACGAGCAAGATCAACGCTAGGGCGCCTGTATAGACAGTAAGCTTCCAGAACGAAAATACTCGAATAACATGAGAGAACAGACCAATTGCTATACCGACTATCCGTCCGGGCGTCAACCAGTGGTAGCAGCCCGAGCAGAAATAGGGGTAGTTGTTGCTCGTAGCATTTCCGTGAGACTGCGCATGCACGATACCCTGTCGGATGGGTATGGTGGTAAGAACAAGGAAATATACCGGGATAATGGCCAGCGTGCGCAGAGGGGGGAACATGTTTGCGATCCTGGCCCAACCGCTCTGTGCTGATGAGGCTCGCGACTAAACGTTGGTGGCGCAACCCCCTGAATGCATTTGCCGACCGCCGGCAGCTCGGATCGGATCGGAGACAAGGTTAGTATGGATCGTGTCTCCTGCGGCGCATTGCACAGATATTCTTTGATCAAGCACTCACTCGTGGTGAAGTCTCGTAGTTGCGGGCGTACATAGACTTGACTGAATCTGCCACGCTAGGTCGTGGAGTGCCAGGGGGGAGCACGTGGGGTCCATGAAATGCCGTTCCAGCAGGTCGCGATGTGCCGCAGAGCTTTGCCCACCAACAAAGGTCGTTAGACGGGGCATGAATCCAGTAGTTGCCAGCACCGTCGCCAGAAGGAGAACAGCAAGGGTATTCTCGATGTAGATGATGACTGAGGGATCACTCGGACTGCCAGGATCCAGCCATGCCAATCAATACCTATCGCCATGTCGAGAAGATCTGCTGGGTTGCCGGAGCAACTTACGGTCTTTCTGTCGCGCACAAATGTTCGGTCGTGCAGTTGACCCAGGCTGGAAAGAGGCACTCATCAACGCAGCCATCCAAGGTAATCGTCGAGACGTTTATCCAGGACAACCGCTACGCTGCCTAGTAATGCCTCTCAAGCCAGGGAATATGCCTATTATCCACATTCCAATTTCCGCGTCGGTGCGGCCTTGATGTGTACAGATGGTACCATCATCAAGGGCAGTAGCGTCGACAACGCGTCCTACGGTGCGGATTGTTCGATTCCTTCTCGACTCGGTCGTTCAAAACATGTCCCCGCCCTCTTTGTTACTCGCCGTGTCCTCGCACATCTTGCGTCACAACCCTGTAGGTGCATCAACATGCGCGGAACGAACGGCGATCGTGAACGCAGTTGTAAGCACCCATTTCCAGCCCATCGACTCGCTTCTCCCAACTCAAAACCCACGCTCTCCTCCTTCTCCGTACCTCATATCTATCGCAGAGTCAAGGCAAAAGAGAGTTTAGCGCGCTCGCCGTCGTGTCGTGAGCATGGTCCCCATCACCACCGCCTTCCATGCTTACCATGAAGCTGATTCGTGTGTCGCGGGGGACGCAGGGACGTCGCCACTCCAATCTCACCCTGCGGCATATGTCGCCAAGTGATCTGTGAATTCTGCCACATCGACATGCCTGTATTGCTTGTCCCGGGGAATTACCCCCGTCGGTACGATGACGGGGTAAATATCAACAGTGGGGGATCTGGAGATGGAGTGCTTGAGAAGACTGTGGGATCACTGTTGCCTCTGAGCTTCCCGCCGAGGGTATTCGAAAGATGAGACTGACTTAAATAGGGCAGGGGAGACTAATGTAGGGCAGCGAAGCCAGCCGACTAGGTGGTTATTACAACTTTTGAGCGGTCATTCTCCGCTGAGTGGGTGGTTAGCGAATGGTTCCCGACGTGCGGAGTATCTAGTTTGTTGATTTCTCCACTGCCACTAGCACCTGTCCACAGAGCCGAAACACATTTCGCTTCGCGTTCCGGCCCTCCTCTCCTTAATTTCCTTTTCCGAGACATTATGCATTACACCTTTGTGGACTTCTGTGATTATGGTCGCAACTCCGAACATGGGCACTCCCTCCACATCACGGAAAGATGCAAAGCGTGATAAGGGCAAGAAAGGGCATGTAAAGGTATGATGACCAATATAAAGGCGTAGCATGCTTTAGTGATGCAACGGCCCAGTGATGGCCACTGCCGGTGCTTGATCAGAGCGGACGACATACGCTGCAATCGCAAGATCCTGGTGGAAATGATAGACTGTTCTGATGAACTAGGGAGAGGGAGAGCTATGTCGGCGACATATCGCTGGTACCACCGCCGCCTTGTGTTCGAAGGCCGTGCTTCCCCTTGTGTATTGCTCCGAGTGAGAGATAATAAACGAAACATAACGCAGCCTGACGTCACAATACTTAAAGTGCGATCGGGTGAGCAAGCGGATGACGGGCCCAACGTTACATGCGATGTGATGGCGAATATGACTATAAAGACCCAGGGGAATGAGTGGGGAAGAAACATGTCTCAAGGATTGAAGGAACTGTTTGCCAATCGCGTCGATGAAGGACGCCGCATACCGTGAGTAGAATATGATTTGAAACACTAAATATGCGAAGACGGGACGAGCACAATACTAGGTATCCCCGCCGGGAAGCCGTATTCATACCATGGCAATACACGTGCGATGCCGATCATGGTAACACCAATACGGTTGTATCTAGAGTTTTTTTTTTGGCTGAGCGCTTCGTAGCGAACTTTGGTGAGGGTCGGCCATATCATGAGGATGAGCCCGATTGCAATGGCTGAGCAATCAAAGACCTATGAAACTGAAAGTTAACGAGTGATGGTCTACTATGATCCTTAGGACGATCTCTGGGCGTTTGTCGTTGCTGTTGCATGGATGGGACACGCAATTGCAGCTGCGCTGGCTGTTGGGGGTCACAGTGCTGGCTTGGTTCTGCAGGTACTAGGGAAGGACCTGTCACCCGTTCCTTTCGCGTCGGATGGAGGGACCGGGGAAGCAAGCCGGGAAACAGTGTCCAAAGAGACAGAGGCATGATGTTGAAAGCCCATCGCGGGAAAACTGGGGGGGAACAGAACCGGAACACGATCTATAAGGCGACCACGAAGTACGGGTACAAGGAGGACTCTACGAAGTACGACAAGATATAAGGTAGCGCACGTGATGTGTGTGCCAGTGTTCGCAGTCTGACGAGCTTCGACGGTATGCGCTACGGCTGAGACTGAGTAATGCACACAAGAGGGACCAGTCCACGATTCTCAACTAGGCCCGTTCCACATGGAGAGGCCCGAGACAACGACCCGATCTGTAGACCGCCTTGAGTGGATAGCCGATGTAACTGTGATCGTAGGCGGTCTATTCCGACCATGTATGTCTCCACTACGTCCAGTCTCGCGAGGACTGTGCTACATCGCCGGCGACGCTTCGCAAAGTTTATCTCCCTCAACCTCATATTCACCTGCTTGGCCACCACATCCTCAAAACACCCGTTTCCGTTTCCCCCTCACTCAAATCCAACACCGCACGAGATCTTTCACCTCCCACACAGTGCATCCCAGAGCGAGATAAAGGCACGATGTGAGCGTTTTTTCCATCGCTCCGTACACTGCGCCCATCGTTGATGACACCCATCGTCCTTTTTTTCCTCCCGTTGGGGTTGTTCGCGTCATCGACCGCTGGGTTCTTAACCGCAAGATTACGAGCTTGTCAAGCTGTACCACCCTGACGCGGCCCACGCCCAGCACGAAGTCTCCCCCTCTATGTGTAATGCCCGGTTTCGCTCCATCTCGCATGCATACGGCATCCTTCGTGGTCGAAATGGGTTGGGCTCCAACGGGGGGGCGGGTGTGTGGGATTATCGGGACGAAACTATCCGCGCAGAGCTTCGGCGTCGTTCTCGCCGATCAAGATCGTCGACATCCGCGACTTCGACCACTGACAACGCAAAACACGAGAACATTGACGATGTGCAGGTCTGGTTTACCCTCATGGCCCTTGTGCTCGTCGGAGTAAGCTTCCACTCTCTTGGTACATTCCGTTTGCTCATTATGCGACTTGAACCATCCCCGTCATCATATTCTCGTCCGCTTCGACGTTTGCTCAGATTATCACAGCAATGGGTTCAGTTAGTTCCCACTTGGATCGTGTAGAGCGACATACACAATCTGCTGCTGCAAACCTCGCTCAGGCTCGTGCAGAGGCCCAGCTCCATGGCATGGAACGAAGGAGAAAGATACGAGAGCGTGTCCGGTCATTCCACGATGCGGGGGAGACCGTGGACCAGAGCGGGGACTCCGAGCCGCATGCCGTATTGAATAGGTGGTAGGGCGAGGGTTCACGCGAAGAGATGGACGTGTCAAAAAAGGAACAGTCATGAGGCAGCGGGTGCGGTGTAGTTTGTACTCTCTCCGCCGTGGTGATGGGGCAGTGATCTCCTTCCCGTTCCGTTCTTGATCAACAGAGATATCCTGATGCGGGCCCAGGGCTTGCACTGGTAATAACTTTACACGATCCCTGGGACAGGTGGCGAACCTGGGGTAGGTCAGTCTCCAAGCACCTTCAGTTGCTGTATCGGCCGAGCAGAAAGTCACGGGGCAAACTCCTTTTCCAGATCATGTGGTTCCATCAGAATTCGTAGACGCCAAGAATCGGGACCCTCATGTTCTGAACGGCGTCCTGAACAAGAACGAGAACGCCATTCCATGAATTGATAACACTGGTGCATGAGGAATACGAATTACAGCAATCCCACAGAGCTGAGTCGAGTGGTATTCAGGTGCAAAGCTAGTACCATTCAAGCTGCGAAAGTGATTGATGTGTCCATTCGAGGGCGCCGTAGATTTTGGTCGCATGTCTCTCTTCATCGCATTCGCAATTCCTCTTCCCCCCGGTTCACAGCAAGGTCATGGGTTATGCTATGTCCAGCATGGGCAGATTGGTCTTTCAAAGGGGGGCGAGCCGAAAGGGTAGCGAAGAGGTGAACTTCCGGGACCCGCCGAAGGCACCCAAGGGGTAGTTAGCTGCGTGCGCCCGCTGAACGAAAACTATGGTCGCAGATTCGAGCTCAAAAGACCCATCTGCTGAGCCCTGGAGTCAAGTTAGAACTCATTCCGACAAAAGATCAACTCATTCCGTTTGGTCCCGACTTATGTTTCCGCGGTGACCGTTGTTTGCATAAGATTCCTACCTTGCGATCTGAGTCCTAACCCGGCCTTCTACACTCATAGGGCTTCTTCTACTGATGTCGTCAGAATTGCGCCGTATTACCTGCTATACGGATAGCAGGGGCTGGTGTGGTTTCGACCACCCATTTTCTGTAGGCTATAAACTCCAACTCCAAGGAAAATAGTTGTATTTCCTCGGCCTGCGCCCGCCGCATGGGCGGGAACAACTTTGCTGAGTCCACTGGAGCCTTGGGTAACGGATACCAGGAAAACCAAACAACCAGCCAAGCCGTATGTATGAGTCCAGAAAGTGCACGACCAAAGGTTTCGGAAGGGGTAATCTTTGCCCCTGGAGGCCGAGAACAGCAGGGGATGGCACCACTACTAAAGTTACGCGGTCGTGCCGATTAAGAGAAAGCACGGACGAGGCCAGACGAGCTGTGGTATATATGATCAGTAGCTTGGCCAGTACTAGTAAGCTGGTCGTGGCAAACTAGATGCGCAGTCTCCTTTCCCGCTTGAGTCAGTCAAACGAGCGGCGTCAATAAATACTCGACCCCAACTGCAGACACTGCTCGTCCACCATGGCGTTCTGCCGTAGGACCGCTGCCTTACTATGGACAACCTTCGCATTTCTGGGTTACATCGGATTTACTACGGCACAAGAGCCACAAGTCGCAATGACCCGCTTCGACAACTTACCGGGCAGACTGTTCTTCTTCGATGACACCCCAGTGCGTTCAATCTTCATGCATATTTGACCTAGGATAACATTTGCTTTCACTGCAGAGTGTCGTATACCATGACATCGTTGCTGGACACCTTTATGTCTCACAGGACGAAGGCAAGTCATGGAGTAGGGCAGAAGATATTCTGCGTGGCACAGTGTCTCTGGTGATGCCACATCCTTTTGACAATAGATATGTAAGGGACATTTCCCCGTGACCTTCGGAAAATCGTCGTCACACTACTCAACCCAGGCATTCGCACTGACGGACGGAACGATTCATTACCGCACTGAGGATCGCGGAAAGACCTGGCGCTCATTCGAAGTGCCTGCTCCTGTTAGCTTTACGCAAAGGCCACTTTCGTTCCACTCTGAGAAGTGGGGTCACATACTATACCAGGGAACTGTCTGCGATCGAGTAGGTTGGAACAATATTTGCACGGATGTGGTTAGTATTTGCGAGCTCTCTCCTGGCGCACGCTCAACCTTTTTAGACGTACTACACCACGGACGGGTTTTCTTCGACACCAAGAGAGCTCTTCAAGGATACGACTACTTGTCAGTTCGCGCACAGCTCCAAGGACTTCAAGCACAGTGCTCCTGAGGATCTAATATACTGTGTCGCATATGATTCGTCCCGCATCGGGAATCCCCAATCACTTTTATCCTCTCGACTCTATTCCTCTGCCGACTTTTTCCAAACTGTCAACACCGAAGACCTCGGTATCGGAAAGAATGCCAAGGGCGTCGCAGCATTTGCCATTGTGTCCAAGTTCGCGGTTGTCGCGATAAAGGACGTGACATCCAGTGACGGAGACATGCAACTGTATGTGACGGTGGACACGAAGGAGTGGGCCAAGGCACAGTTTCCGCATGCATCCCAAGCACGTCTACGGCAGAATGCGTACACTATCGTTGAGTCGACTATCCACTCCTTAGCCGTGGACGTGAAGCTCCAAGACCAAAGCACGATTGGCACGCTGTTCGTAAGCAACTCGAACGGAACCTACTTTGTGGAGAGCCTTAAAGATACGAATCGTAACATGGCCGGATATGTGGACTACGAGAACGTGCATGGGGTCGCCGGCGTTGGTATTGCGAACGTGGTGTTGAATGCCCTGGAAGTAGAGAGGAAGAACGCACCAAAAAAGCTTCGATCGATGATCACGTTTGATGACGGTACGTCGCTTAATAGCATCGTTTGTGCATCTTCGTTTGACACTGCGGAAGGCAGCAATTGGTTCCCCATTGATGCACCATCGGTGGACATCGATGGCAAACAGATTTTGTGTGATCCTCCCGACGAATGTTCATTACACTTTCATTCCGTTACGAATCCCCACAACTTTGGGCCCATCTTTTCTTCCACTGCTCCGGGCCTCGTGATGGGTGTCGGCTCCATTGGAAAGCAACTTTCCCCTTACGAGGAGTGTGACACGTTCCTGAGCACGGACGCTGGGCTGACGTGGCGTATGGTCCGGAGAGGGGCCCACATATATGAATTTGGAGACTCTGGTGGCATCATCTTGGCCGTCGACGACGAGCAGGTGACTGATACTCTGAGCTATTCTACCGATTTTGGTAGTACTTGGTATGTCGACGTCGACCTCTTTTGTATTGTGCACTCAACTAACCACGTCACCGGGTGTCAGGAAATCTTTCAGCCTTGGCACTAGCGTACGCGCCAAAGCGCTCACCACCGTCAGTGATGCGACATCGCAAAAGTTCATTCTTCTTGGCCAAGTTTTGCGGAAGGACCAAAAGGAAGGCGACGGTCGCTATGCCGTAGTGTCTCTCGATTTCGCTGGCATACGACCCCGCAAGTGTGAAAATAAGGACTTTGAGAGGTGGTATGCACGCACAAGGGTTGATGCGCAGTGTTTGATGGGTGCCAAGGTGTGTTCTGCAAGCACGTTTCACGGAGAACATTTACGGACGCGACCTCAGCAATGGTATAATCGCCGCAAGGCCGACGCAGACTGCTACGTAGGTAATAAGTTTGTCGACCCAGTCATTCACAAAGATCGATGCCCTTGCCAAGACCATGACTACGAATGGTGGGTGACACGACTTTTTGTCTCGATCGTGACTGATTGTTCTAGTGACTATAACTACGTTCGGAGTGGTGGTAAATGTATTCCCGCAGGACTTGAGCGCATTCCGAGCACGATGTGCACCTCGGGCAGAGCAGACGAAACGTACATGGGTTCGTCTGGGTATAGATTGATAGCAGGTGATGTGTGTGACCCGGGACAGGGTACAAAGAAGGACGACCCCGTGCAAAAACCGTGTTCGCAAGGCAAGTGCTTTTGGCGGGGTCAATTGAGCGGGTAGAGCTGATACGATTCGTGTGTGAATACAGCTGAGCCCTTAGAAGGTGAAATCACTAACCAGATTGTGGGCCATTTAGCTTGTGTCGTGCCGACCCTTCGCTGACCCCGAATCTAGCATCAATTCAATGCAAAGGTTGTTCAGTACCAGTTCTTCAAGGAATCCAGCGTGAGTGGACGACAGACGTCCCCCCGTGCTAAATGCTGAAGTGGTTTATGAAAGACTATCCTCGTTTTGCTGGCTGACAATACAGTTTGGCAGTCGAGCAACGAGGGGCTTAGTTGGCAACAAAAATATCCAGAGGAGCGTTTTCTGGGGTTCTACATGCACACTCATTCGAACGAACGAGCTTACCTCATCACCCAATCCTCCAAATACTTCTACACGACGGATGGTGGTCAATGGTGGCATTCGCAAACCGCACCGTCGCGTCCGAACACGTTTGGCGTCCCGGTGCTTCGGTTCCAACCCCGTTCCGACTACATCATCTGGATTGGCGATGTTGGATGCGATGATAGCGCGGAGAACTGCCGGGCAGAAGCTCAGTATTCCCGCGACCACGGACGGAGCTGGCAGTTCATTGAAAATTATGTTCGTAATTGTGACTGGGTTCGCGATAGAGAACTCCTCGTCGACCAGAACCAGATTTTGTGCGAGTCCTACCAAAACAAGCAGGGTTCTCAGCGCCTCTTTGGCAACGACAATGCACTGCAACTAATCTCAGGCAGAGATTATTATGGCAGGAAGGCAAAGCTTTTTGGTCACGTCGTCGGTTTCACAAAGTTCTCCGAATACCTTATTGTAGCCGAGGTACGTGGTTGTGACAGTTAAAGTCACTTGTACATGCATAGACTCACATATGATGAAAAGTATCTTCCTGCCAGGAATTCCTTAGATCTTCAAGTTTCACTTGATGGACTGACATTTGCGACCGGAAAGTTCCCACCTGGCATGCATCCCAATACGCACGTGCGTTTAGGCGTATTCAGCACCCTTGACACTGTTATTAACAGCGTGCGTAGGCCTACACTGTGCTGGAATCAAGCACCGACTCGATCTTCCTACATATGACTATGTCTGAGTGGCCGCACCCCTACTGGGGTAACATCCTAAAGTCCAATTCCAACGGAACTTACTTCGGAATATCAATAGAGAACGTGAATAGGAATGAGCTTGGATACGCCGATTTCGAAAAGTTTGCTGCGTTGGATGGCATCGCGTTGGTCAATGTTGTAGCAAACCCGGCAGAGGCGACTCTTACAGGGAGAAAGGTGCTCCAAACGAAGATTACGCATAATGATGGTGAGCGTTTGACATCGACTTGACATGGGTATCTGATTAATGGACATATAGGTGGAAGTTGGAAGCCTCTTGCACCGCCGAAGTCTGATTCACAAGGGAGGCCGTATCCATGTTCAACGACTGTATGTTGCGTTTATTTCCTGGTTTTTCATGACGTTCACCTCTGCAGAGCTGTGCCCTTCATGTACATGGATTCACGGAGCGTAGGGATGCCCAAGCAACATATAGCAGCCCAAGCGTCGTAGGTGTCGTTATGGCAGTCGGCAACGTGGGGGAAGTGCTTGCTTCTTACACAGAGAGCGACACTTTCCTTTCCCGTGATGGTGGTTTCACATGGGAGGAAGTTCATAAGGATGCCTACCTCTGGGAATTTGGCGATTCTGGATCAATCATTTTGATCGTCAATGATGAAGAGCCAACAGACCACGTCTTGTTCACTACGGACGAGGGTCTCTCGTGGCGAGAGTACAAATTTAGTAATGAAAAGATACGGATCAACACAATCATCACGGTTCCCGAGGACACGAGCAGGAAGTTTATGCTCCTTGGAAATGTGCCTGGATCCTCGTCATCCACAATTGTCCATATTGACTTCACCTCACTGACTCACCGGCGATGTAGGTTCACATTTTGTGGTACCTCTGCGGTAGACCTAAATGTTTCCTCAGGTATGCTGAACCAGGACGATCCGGCTCACGATGACTTTGAATTGTGGAGCCCCAGTGAGGGAAGGACAGAAGCATGTCTCTTTGGTCGCCAGGTACTTTCCTGTCCTTGTCTTCCGGCACATTCATGAACGTCTACTGCAGACACTTTACCAGCGCCGCAAACGCGACGCTAATTGTGTTGTGGGTAAGGACGTTAAAGCGGCGCACAAGTTCGTCCACAACTGCGCTTGTGGACCTGACGACTTTGAGTGGTGAGCCAGATCACTTACGACTCACTCTTCCCAACACCATTTCGCAGCGAATTCAACCACGCGAAAAACGATGAAGGGAAATGCGTGCCGGTACCAGGGACTTCACCACTTCCCAATGACGACTCTTGTCGTGGCAACGAAGAGTACTGGTACGAACGGACCGCATATCGCAAAGTTACCCACTCGAGTTGTGAAGGAGGTGACCGACCTGACCGTGGAACACGGCACCTCTGTCCAGGAATCAGGGGCCACAGCGCTCTCTTCTGGACCATGGTGATTTTGTTCCCCTTTGCGATCACGGCGCTCGTGGCGTGGTGGTGGTACAGGAAGAGTGGGCTTGCAAGAGGGTGGGGTTTTCGTTGTGTATGTGCCACCGAGGCAAACAGTTTGCTGACACTTGTGCCAATTCCACAGAACGATCCGACTTCCTGGCGATCACGCGAGTGGGTACAGGAGACCAGGCTCAGACGTTCTGGATACGCTGGCCTCGGTGCCCTGGTTCCTTATTGGATTGGGCGGTATTGGGTACGAATATGTTGCCTCGAAGCTAGATTCCTTCTCTATGGGATACCGATCACGCCGCGGCTACCGGGACTTGCCCATCGACGAGGACGC
>JBBPKC010000094.1:47944-61713 GCA_038089055.1 Tylopilus aff. balloui | reverse complement strand
TCTCGTTACACTGAGTCGGTCCATCTTCGTTCAACCAGAACCCTGATAGTAAGTGTATCACAGACTGCTGGTTTAACCGTCTTGACCCGCTCCGGATCACAGCTCACAACATCAACATTGATCTCCAGCCCAGGAAGAGACGTTTAGCAGGGTGAATATTCTAGCGGATTTACCTTCTTCCATATCTGACGGACTCTGACTCTCAACCGCGCCGACGGAATCATCCACGATCTTGAGTCATACGCCGCTTGCCAGCAGGACACGGGTGCCAGTGGGTGCTAAACCATCTAAGTTCTCATCGCACAGGCATGTCACCTGGATACATTCATATTGCTTAGGCGAAGCCACGTATGGTCTCGCCGCGCGTTCCAGCCTGAGTGCCACATGGCCGGTTCCTGCAGGTCCCCCGTGGAGTCTACTAGGACGGTATACAGGAATCCAAGTAGCAAGCGCACAACACCAGCGCCACCATGCACGAACAAAGACTTAGCCTCCAAGCTTCCGTCTCCGCCGTCAACGACTATCGCCTCTTTCGACTGTTCCACACATTGCCGGTCAGCTTGCTCCCACGTGCCATCTGTGCTTGAATCATTCAACGGTGCGGAGTAATGGTAGTCCACACTATTTCCACAGAAACAGACAAATACTACTGCATGGTCCAGGCTGAGGAGCGGATCACTGCAGGCCGCGGCTGAGGGGAAACTCGGTTTGGCTCGTCTCGTTTTCGGATGTTCCCTATATGGATAGGACTAACGTCGCTGCGTCGAAACCGAGAAGAATTCAGCGCAGAATTCAGTCCGGAAGATCAGTGTTATCGAGAGCGGTACGTCGTTCCCCTTGACAGAAAGGCAGACATGATGTCAAGCACTGTGATCGTGCTAGTTTGGGAGTGCGCTCAGTAACCAATATTCAGTTTTGGACATGTGCTCTGCCTGATGTAGAGCGACTGCGTGGGGGTGGGAGTATGTGACGTCGCATCCATTTTCGAATGATTTGTTTATCATTTTTTTTCGATGGGTGCGTGCCCAGCTTAGGACGTCGCGCACTCTCGCGAGTTCCGAATCTAGAACTATCGGGCGAGATCAGATTCTGAAGGTGTCTGTTTACACCGCAGACGGTGCGATAGCGTCAATGGGAATTCCAAGAATGTAGTCAGTGATCGCTACCCAGTGTGTTTGTGCAAATAATGTGAGCCGTTTTGTCGGCGCACGGCCCACGAGTCGAACCCGACGTCACGGAACAAGTTTCGATGCAAAGATGTGGACACTCCCTACGACGACTTCGGCGGCGCGGGACCGCGTGGTATCCCAGATGCGGAACAAACAGCAAGCGAGCGTAGGTGTTTCATTTGTACGCATCACTTCGTGACTCACATTTCTAGCGAGCAGTGACATGCAGTCGCATCTCGAATCTGAATTCATCCGCTGCTGCATAGAGACAGTGATAGATCACTTGCCACACGAACCATTGTGACTGGTCCATTCCCAAGAGTGGCGTGGAGTATGTCATCTGCGGCGGTCGGAATCGCGTACCTGTGCGTGTTGGCTCAAGCTAAACCCCCAGGAGTCGAAATTTTCCAGTGAGTGGTTAAACTGACGAGGTAACGTGGCTTGTTACTACTTGGTCCGAGATTTTAATTAGCTAGGTTGACGCGAGGACTGTCGGATTTGTTAAGCAGGTTGAACAATGTGATCGTTTCGAGTATCTTTTTGGGGTCCACTGGGAATCGTGTATGATCCGAAAACGCCACTGCAGCACGACCCAGCCAGCTCTCAAGTGCGTCGCAATCTCTGAACGACTCTGATCTGGATGCAAGTTGCAGTACTGTGAACGGTGAGTACGTGAGGCCGTAGAGTCGTAGCTCTCCCGTAGAGGCGTCCACCGGCAAAGTGCAAATCGATGGACACAGGATGTACAGTCGCTGTCCTAGAAAACCAATCCACCCTCTAACCCGATAAGGATACGTAGTGGTTAGTTCCCAGCCAATGCCAACCTGTCGCCACTTCATTGCCCGCTTGGAACTGCCGCCGGCGACGGACCATTGAGATGGTCAGTGGATGGATAAGTGAGAAGCACGGATCGTAGGCACTTTCAAAGTACCTATGATCAGTGATTCCCAAATTTGTCGTATCCACTTATCCCCCGTGAATTCGTGACAATGATGGTGAAGGACCGCACGCGAGCAGCGGAACTGTCGCGGCTTGCAAGACGCGCTCTTCAAATTCGAAGGTCAGTTAACGTACGGCGATAATGCTAACGCTGTTCTGCGCCTCTCCGATGAATTTACGGATAGGCGTCTCTGCATCCCTTACGTCGAGGCACCCTACCTTTAAAACGAACACGTCCCTACCCGCAATGATGTGGTCGCGGTTTGCCGGACGCCGTGCACTGTTTCTTCAATATCTGCTCTCCCCTGTAAACCCGGGCCAAGGATCTGGTCCGTCGCTACGAGATGTTTTTCGTCTCCAAATTGACAGCCACTATCATTCGAATTCCCGATCTCGTCTCACGATGCCCGTACGACCTCCACATAGATAGAAACCATTAAATGGTGACCCCGATCTCAATGAAGCTGCTCGTCATCACTTTCATGGCCTCAAGGCCGGGAACTCATCTCGACATGCTGTTGCAATGCGGGTTACCCCCAGCTGCGCATGTGCAGCAACCTTTTGGACTACCTATTCCACCTTGATAATCTCTCTGACGACATGGACGATCGAAGTATCGAAAATACCGCCGACGTGGTCATGAAGTTCATTCATCATCCGCACACATACTGTATACCTGCGCGTCTAAACCGCATGACAAAAGAGTCGGTATCTTCTTCTGCTACAGTCGGCTCTTACTTGACTTTTTCCTGCCCTCGATTCCAGCTATTATAAACGGATCATGCAAACGGCCACCCCAGGGACATGTCGAAGGTTTCAAGAGACGATGGATCTCTACTTCCGAGCGGTCCAACTGTTAGAGTTAGCAAGCGCACGCGCAGCCACAACCACGACCGGTGCAATCGATTACCGGTGTGCATATGGTGCGCACACACAACATTCCTCGCGTAGACAAATCGTACGCCCCCTCCATTTCATTCCATCGCGTACTTTGCCTTTCCGATATTCCTGTGTTATCGCTTGCACAGATCTAAACAAGATCCTTTCATCCCCTTTGAACCACTATACATTTGACACAGTATATAAGATGTACTTTGTGCTGTCGAGTAGCTCAGTCCGTTATCGCACAACGACTGAGCGTCCTCGACAGCCGTTGAAGTCCATTCGATCCGACCACCATTATAACACCAACGACAGGCCCTCGATCGCGCTAATGAAGCTATCCCAGATCTCGAGTCGTATATATACGAGTGGATGCAAGCCAAGCCTGGTGCTCATTGAATACGCATTCCACCTCGATACCCCCGATGACGTGATGGATCACCCCGTTATTCGCAGACTTGGCGAAGCCACCAACGATTTTGTCTCATGGTCCAACGTAGGTCCTTTCCGCATCCAATCCCATTACTCGCGTCTTTATTATTCCTCGTCTCTCGCTACGATAATGAATTTGTTAGGACATCTTTTCGTACGACGTCGAACAATCCAAAGGGCAAACACACAACGTGATCGACGTCGTCATGCACGAACACGGGCTTGACCTGAAAGCTGCCATTTACTTCGTTAGCGACTACTGCAAAAATGCCATCGATCGGTTCGTCCGTGACCGGGCTAACCTACCCTCTTGGGGCCCCGCAATCGATGCGGATGTCCGCGCATACGTCGACGGGCTCGTTGACTGGATCGTCGGCAGCTGCATTGGTCATTTGTGACAGAGGTATTGTGGCAAGGCTGGAGAGCAGGTCAAGGCGTCGCGCGTCGCCATGTTGTGGCCCAAGGCTGTCGCAGTGTGCGGCCGGGAGGCGTTATGAGAATTCATCTCGCGCCATCTCGACCCGTCTGTATCTCTTCACTTGGATGGGTGAGTAGATATGTATTCCAGGGGTAATCCGCTGCCTACTTTGATCGATGTCTTCGGCTTGCAGATGACCCAAACTTGCATCCACGTATTCTTACAAACAAAGCTCTCGTAGCGCGACCGACCTATTGTAAAAGTTGTTAATCATTTTTATTGTACATTAGTATTGCGAAATAGGAGATCCACTCGGCCTATGTAAAACATGCGCAGATAGGGATATCAGTACCGTCGATGTGATGCCTTTTCGAGGTCGATGTGTTATGCAGATGAGTTTTCTTCTAGAGGAAAAAAGTCCAAGTGAACGTTGTACGAGGTATCAGTGTTTGCGACGCGCGTACTTTGCCACAAAACAAAAAAGTACAAGGAACAAAAGACGAGCAAAAAAAGTTATACAGGGAACCAGTACGCAAGACGCGTTTCGGTCTGTCAATCAGGAGTATCTGGGACCACACTGACGCTGCGCCAAGAGGCTATCGTCGTCGCCACCACCGCCCCCGCACCCATGGCTCTCGTCCTTGAGTCCCAATGAAAAAGGATTACCGTCCTTGTCATCGAACCGCACGCCCCTCAGATTCCAGCGCTTCCGCCATTTTTGGATAAAGAGTGTATGCTCGACCACGTTTGCCAGGGTCCCCGTATTTCGGATCCGAATCTGTTTCAGCTTGGGAAGGTTGGATTCCTCGATCTGACACATGAGGTCCTCGAGCGGTTTCATGATGTACGCGGCGAATATCTGAATCGGTACGCCTATGAGATCTTCGCTGATGGGAAAGATACCGATGCGTTTGAGAGTGGGGTGGTAGAGGTTGTCGAGCTGTTGGTGTGGAAAGATGGTGACGAACGTTTCGAGGTTAGGACATTTGGCGATGATTTCAGGCAAGAGCGGGGTATAAGCGACCGTCCTCACGATACGAATTTTGTGTCCGTGGGTGCGCAGAAAATCGGGGCTGAACGGAGAAAATCCTTCGAGGCGATGTAGGCAGGGGAGCTGATCTGGGGACTTGGAAAGCATGAGAAGGAGGGTATTAAGCGGGACGTTCCCCAGAGATGCGTGAGAGAACGAAGGACTGTCTCCTAAAATCAGGGTCCTGAGATTAGGTAGGATGAGATGCTCCTGACGAGGCTTTTCGGGAGAGGATCCATATATATTGGCTAGGGTGAGACTACGGAGACCGCGCAACTCCCGCAAGAGCTCCATCAAGTCACTCCAACCCGGACTTTCGTTGCAGGTCCACTCCACCCTGCAAAGTGTGTGTGCACATGTAGCGAGAAGCGCTTGTACGACCTCGGTGGGGGTCTGCGTAGGAGGGAGGATAGTCTGCGCATTAGATGTTAGCGACATGTAAAAGTTGCTGTTGACAAAGATTTCGAGGTTAGGAGTACACCTCAAGAGCCGAGTAAGATGCGTCGCATCGTCTGGGTTTGGGTTGTGGAGCCGTACGTCGACGCGACGAGTCAAGGATCCGAGCGCACGAACGCTGTCTCTGGCCCTGCTTTGCTCGAGGCGATTGGCAAAGATGATTAGTTGTTTGGAGCATGTGAGATGAATGTGCTCGTGAATAAGCTCCGACACGATCGAGTACCAGTCCTTGCAGACCAACAAGAGTGCCATTCGCGTAGACGATGCCAAGGTCCAATAAACATCGGGGCCGCGTGTCTCGGAGAAAGGGTCAAGTCGGTCAGAGAGAAGCACACCCGGCACACGGATGAGAAGTGAGAAGATGTTCCTCCAAACTTCGACGGGGAGTGATGGAAGTGTAGACATGACAGAAGCACTTTAGTCTGGCGAAGCGGTGCATCAGTTTCATCCCAGGAGTCTCCGAGGATAATGCGGGGTCACCAGATGTAAACCGAACAACGGAACAGCGAAGAAGCGAGAGTGGGACAGCTAACGGTGCAGAAATCGAACGGCTGAAACGAACATTGAGAGGAGAACGAAGGCAGGGGAGATGGAGAGCAGGCCAGTTGCGATCGAGATTTTGGTAGAGGAGGTTAGTTCTGGACCTACATTAACTTGACAGCGCCATTTATAGTAAACCGTGTTTGGATCAGAAGGTTCTGCCAAACAACTTGCCGACCCTCTAATCGTCCTGGAAGCAGACGGGCTTGGCGAGACGGGCCTGGAATGTCCAAGAGAAAGGCACGCCCTCAAGCCTCATCTGCAACCAAAAAAATCAAGGTCCAGCACGGCTCGCTTGACAACCTACCGTGGAAATCTGTCACGAGGCACATCGAGACAGGCCTGGACGGCGACGACGGCGTCCTCGAACTCGAGGAGGTCGACAACGTCGAGGTCGTCTACGAAGAGAAAGATGGGGGAAAAGTCATCAGGTTCAATGTTCGCTCGCATCTTACGCACCTTCCCCCATTACGTCTAATATGTCCGAACCTGCGGTAGGTCTTACAGGCTCCAGACTCCCTCGCGATTGGTGAACCTTCAGCTACGCGCGGCGAGCCTGCCGCTAGTCTGACGGAGGACCCTCTACCGCTCGCCATCGCGACGTCATTCGACGGTCTGACTCTTTTTCCCTCATGTGATCCTATCTAACGCTCACGCCTGTCGAACAGCCGTTCTCCTGCCCAAATGGCGCCCATTCAACTTGCATCCTCACCTCCTCCAGGTGTTGCACAAAAAATCGTTCACCACTCCAACTCCCATTCAGTCACGAGCACTCCCATTCGCGCTCTCCAATCGGGATGTCATTGGCGTAGCAGAAACGGTCTGTTTCATACCCTTCCTTGTCACTTCCCACCTATTCTGATAAAGATTCGTTAGGGATCTGGAAAGACGCTTGCGTACGGACTACCCCTCCTCCACCGCATACTCTCACAACCAAGGCGTCCCACCCAAAAACGTTGCCTCCAAGCCCTGATCCTCGCACCTACCCGTGAACTCGCTCTGCAAGTTTCAGACCATCTCAATGCCTTTTCCCGGGCCGTTGTTCCTACACACAAGGAAGAACCTCGGGAGGCAGATCTGTCCGAGATCCAGGGCAGGGGGTCTGATGGCAAGCATCGAGACAAACGCGCGTTTCCCCTTGTGAGCGTTGGCGTTCTCGTCGGTGGAATGTCGGCCCAAAAGCAGCGGCGGGTTCTCGATCGCGGGGTTGACGTGCTGATTGCTACCCCTGGAAGGTTATGGGACACCCTCGAAGAGGTCCGTTCTTGGCTTGCTTTGGTATCGCGTCCGTGTGGAGGATATGACCTAGTCTTTTTTTATTCGACCAGGACGAAGTTCTCGCTCAACAAGTCCGAAATCTCAACGTTCTCGTGCTGGATGAGGCGGATCGCATGATTGAGGCCGGACACTTTGCCGAGATGGACAATATTCTCCGTCTGACCGTTCGTCAATCAAAGTGAGATGGCAACCGATCTGACGCGGACCACTGCCACTGATAGCCTTGTTGATACAGAGATGGTGTAGAACTGGGACCGGATCAGGGGAGCAATGCGGCCCCGCCACAGAGTGACGATATGCAAACATTTGTATTCTCTGCAACTCTGAGCAAGGGCCTCCAGCGAAACCTCAAACGGCGGATAAGACCCAAGCCGGGCAAAAAGGGTAATTCCAAACCGCCCAGCACTCTCGGTGAGTCGCCGTCCCGGAGGTCAATGTGAGGTACAGCACCCACAACCACGTAATCTGCGCAGATGAGTTACTTCTACGACTCGACTTCCGGGATCCGGAACCCAAAGTCATTGACCTCAGTCCAGAAGGAGGTGTCGTCTCCACACTCAAAGAAAGCAAAATCGAGTGTCTAGCATCGGAAAAGGTAACTCCACATACACGCGTTGATCCTGATGTCCGTTCATTTACGCCGCCCACGTTGAACAAGGATGCGTATCTATACTATTTTTTGCTCCGGTACCCCGGTCGCTCCCTTGTGTTCCTGTCGGCAATTGACGGAATTAGACGTCTCATGCCCCTACTGGAGCTCCTCAGTCTCAAAGCGTTTCCGTTGCATTCGCAGCTGGAACAGCGCCAACGCCTTAAGAACCTCGACAGGTACCTCGTTGAACGTGCTATTCTTAGCTCGGCCTAACTCGGCCTGGCAGATTTAAGGCTATTCCTAACGCCATTCTCTTAGCGACTGATATCGCAGCACGAGGGTTGGACGTACCGGCCGTAGACCACGTCATACATTATCAAGTTCCGCGTTCCGCTGATGTCTTCATTCACCGGAACGGTCGGACGGCGCGTGCGATGCGCACAGGCTTCAGCTTGCTCATGTGCTCTCCTGACGAGAGGAGAATAGCGAAGGCGCTATTCTCGAGTTTGGGACGTCGTAAGTGGAACTCGTCCCGGTCTCCGACGGAAGGCCACTCCACTGACGTGACCTTCAGAGGAAGCGGACATACCCGATATTACCGTCGAGTTGACGTTACTCGACCGTCTCAAGGAGCGGATCCGTTTGGCGAGACAGATCGATGTACACCAACACCGAGTGAAGAAGCGGAATCACGAGTTGAGCTGGCTGAAGGAAGCGGCGGAAGCGATGGAGATAGAGCTTGACTCGGACGTTGCGAGGTAAGGCATTTCCCGCTCGAGCAACGTGGGTGATTTGACCAGCCGCATCGTGCTGCATCAGTGCTTCTGAAGGCAGACCGACCAAGCAGGAACGGAAACAGACAAACGCCGAGACTGCAGCGCTTAAAGCCGAACTGCAGGAGATGCTCTCTCGACCATTGATCGCCAGAGGGGTTTCTACTCGATACATCACCTCAGGAAGTAGACCGATCGCGGACGATATTATTGCGGGAAAAGGTGAGTCACAGCGATCTATTTCGGGTGATAAAGCAACGGCGGTTCCCGACCCGAATTGCTATAGTTCATGAGACCATGTTGGGCTTGACGAAGACGGATGCCGGGAGTGATGCGGTCGGTGTGCGTCGGGTGAAGCGCACAAAGGCCAAGCGGGAGCAGGATCCGGAGGAGTGGGGTGGGATAGGTTCCTGATGCAAGGCTCGACCTCGATTCACGAACGAACAGGGTTTGCTCTACCATGTGCTGCAGAGCTGTGTAGATTTAGTTGATACACGTTGCAACGCCCGCGTTTGGTGACGACGCAAAGTTGAATCTATTACGACCCGTTTCAGAACGCTCCAAACTCCGCTCGGGTACTGAACCAACACTTATGGACTTTCTTTGCGGTCAACCTCCCAGGCCAACCCGTGGGCCTTTTCTACTTTGCCTTAATGACTTCGCCTCCGCACTCTCCAGTAAGAATGACTCTGACGGTATCAACCGTTGCCAACGCCTTCATCAAGTTCAAACGAGCCCAGCGAGACGCACTCGATTTCGCGTCGGGCATACCAGTCACACACCCCTCCCTGTGTGGAGAAGGTCGCACGTGCCAACGAAGAGTACCGCTCCAGCACGGAGACAGATACGTGTGCAAGGGCGCGGTTGATGTGACAAAGTTACTCCGAGGCTCGCGGGCGAGCCTTTTGGAAAAGGCGGTGTTACTGGGGGCGAACGTGCTCGTCGAGGAAAGGTGGGTCGTCCCTCTGTCCAGTCCCTCCCTTTTTTTTCCTTGTCAAGCTGTTTCCGCGCCGAGTGTGCTGTGGGTGGCTACTGCGTCGTAACTCTGGCTAGCCCAGTCGTGGAACGACTCGCGGACAAGAGCGTTGCGAACGAGGCTGGATGGCTGACCGGCGTCCTTCCTTTCCCTCAGCTGGGTTTGCCACATACGTATACCTAAAAACAAGCGGGACGGCAAGTTTCGGGTGCAGGTCAGTCCCCCAGTCTGAACGTGAATTATGGCTGACCCGACCGTAAGATCCGATACTATGCTTCTGCTTCACGGTCGCCCTTGCCAGATCCACAAAAGCCTGTCGCGTTGGATAAGGTGACGAACGTACCCGGACTGATGACAATCGTCGGACGCGAAGAATTCGCGTATTAACGAGTTCCTCTCTCGCTCGTCACTAAAAATCAAAATATATATTCCTCTTTCCTTGATCGCATCCGCCCTTCGTTTACTCCTGGACTCGCATCATGAACCCACATTGTCAATTTATGTCTCGTATCACGACTGCGTACATTATATTATGTGTTAATGTTTCCAAGGTCTCCTGTGGCCTGAATAATTATCCCATACCCTTGATAGACGCACACCCATTACCATTGACGTTGATCGATCGTGTAGACTTTGTGATTGCTGAGTCAGCATGGATTTGTCGGCAAATTCCGAGGCAAATTGTCTTGTCATGTTTTTACGGCTCTTCGTTGACCCCGTCTTTTTGCAGCTGCAGCCAAGGCTCAACTGGCCTCCGTCCGTTGTAATCTTGTAGACTTCCTCACGCAAGCAAATCCACGTCCATTTATTACCCTTTTTTTTCATTGGTATGCCCCCAGAAAAACATTCTTCGCATCGCTTCTCCTGACCCCCGTCGACTAACCTCTAACCCTTAGCATTTCCCGCATCATGTCCACTACATCTACAATTCATCAGAACGTCGTTCCTTCCGAGGTTGGATGGCAGTTTGTTCCCCAATATTACACGTATGTCAACAAACACCCCAATCGTTTGCATTGCTTCTACACCAAAACCTCCACCTTCATTCATGGTACAGAAGGAGAGGAAGTCAAACCCTGTTTCGGCCAGCAGGTCTTTTTTGCCCTTCTTCTCGCCACGTATCTTGCCCTCATCTGCCATCCATTCAGGAAATCCACAACAAGATCACCTCCATCGGCTTCCAGGACTGCAAGGTCTACATTCACTCCGTAGATGCGCAGTCCTCCGCCAACGGCGGTATTATCATTCAGGTCATTGGCGAAATGTCCAACCATGGCGATCCCTGGAGAAAGTTTGTCCAGACTTTCTTCCTTGCGGAACAGCCAAACGGCTACTTTGTTCTCAACGATATCTTCCGGTTCCTTAAGGAAGATACCGTCGAGGATGATGTCAGCGAAGCCGACCTTGTCCCCCCCCCTGTTCCTGCCTCGGAGCCCGCCCTTCTCGAAGAGCCAGCACCTGAGCCTGTCGCTGAGCCCGAGCCATCCTCTCCACCTCGTGAGCCTACCCCTCCACCGGCCCCAATTCCAGAGGAGGAACCTACAACTGTTCAACCCGACTCCCCCACCCCTCCTCCGGCTATCGAGACCAAGATCGTAGAGCCGAATGGTTTCCACCACGAGGAGCCCGAACTTGAGCCCGTGCTTGCACCGATTGTCCCTTCGGAGCCCGAGCCCGTTCCCGAAGCTTCACCCGAGCCTGCGCCTGCGCCCGCACTCCAGGCTCAAGTTCCTCCCGCCGCTTCCCTTACACCACCACCTGCACCTGCGCAGCAAACATCTGCTCCCACGTTTACATCCGCAAAATTGACACCAAAGACCTGGGCGAGCCTTGCTGCTACGGACTCGAAGCGATGGGGGTCTCAGGTCGCTACGGACTCCAAGGGTTTGACGGAGGTGCCCGCAGCCTCAAATAGCCCTGCACCGACTAGCGGTAATCAGTCCCCGGTGCCCCACGGGCCATCTCATCGTGGCGGACAGCATGGGTCACGCGAGCATCTTTCGATCGCCGCTGTGCATGCCCTGACCACTCCGCAATGTTTCGTCAAGGTATTTGATTGACTAGTAATTTGTTGTAAGCCGTGATTGACCGATCATGCACTTCTTCAGGGCGTTGTCGAGTCTGTCAGCCAGAATCAGCTCAGCCAGACACTGGCCCAACGGTTTGGCCCGGTAAAAGACGTTGAGATTGTACGGTCAAAGGCATGCGCTTTTCTCGAGTTCCTGTCGCTGGATGCCGCCAAGAAAGCGATTATTACGTCTCTGCCTCAGAACCATGGCGGCGAAGGTGGCGTGCGGATCGATGTTGGAGGCGAGGCTGGTCAAGTGCGTATCTTCATCGAGACTCGCAAGGAACGTAGCGAGAGGCCCCAAGGCCGGCCTCGTGGTGGTGGTCCTATGAATGGTGAAGCTCGCGGCGGATTCCGGGGTGGTCGTGGTGGACCTGGGCGGAGTCGTGGAGTTCCACCTTCAGGTGGCAAGTAGACACGCCTCTTTTTTTGGACGAATAGGGGACAATTTTGGTAGGTGATGGGGAAGTGACGAGCGGGGAAGCAGAACATAGGCAGGGAAACGTGCTGTGGCTCATTGTTTTGTTTCCTTAATGTCACCCTACTCTGTCGTCGTTTTTTTTTTAATATTCTTTCACGTCCGTTTTATGTTGTACATCACTGCCCACTCGTCTCTTCCTTGTAGCGTTTGATGTGGCATGTTTTGTCTTCGCATCTTCTGGACGCTCTTACTGCGTGAGGAGTTAGAATAGAAAGAATGAAACGAAGGCCCATTCTCGTATGTTTCCTGTGGTCAGAACGAATCTACGACTTGTCTAATTCGTGGTGCTCCTGTACGTGCCGCTGCGAAACTGTTCCATTTTCCATAAGAGTCAGTTCGACAAGCTAAAGAGGGGCTGCTATATCGGCTATGAGAGCTGCTACACCGACTCAATCTAAATCTCCTCCAAGCTCAGACTGTAACTCCGTCAGGCGGTGGGGACCCACCCGATCGGAAAGATTGGCTATGCAACGGTCATTCCCCTCACGCCGCTTCCTCTTCGACCAGAGCAACGGCGCTGCGAAGGTGGGGGGTTAGCATTGAGGCGGAACGGACGATCGATGATGGGGGCATGGCATCGAATATGAGGGTTCAAGTGCCGCAAGTCTGGCATCCAGCTGGTTGTGAAATCCGACAGCGTATGATTTGCAGGCTCGCTGTACCTATTTCGCCTAAAGTCCTCTGGCCGTTATAGCCGTCCCTTCTTGGCCTGTCGAACTGACTCTAAAGGGCATGATATTTCGTGTGCAAACGCCTGCCAACTCTTATACGAGGTCGTGAGGCGTCCGACGCGCCCCTGGAGCTCGAGCCCAAAGTATCTGTCCCAATGATCCCCCAGCGTCTGCTCCGTACGCGTCGTACCAAAAGATTCACGACACTAGGACGTCAAGTTGAGCACTAGCCCCTTCACGCCGTCCGATCCAGTGAGTCGCATGCTGACTGAGAGTCCGGTTCGAGGCCAAACGAAGCGCGGTTTGATTTATCAGAACCCTAGCTGACAGGCGTCCCGTTGTCACTCCTGCGTAGTCCGATGATGATATGTACTGACGTTGTCGAGGTGAAGCGGACTTACGTAAGTGCGCCATGTTCGTCGTGCTACACTCGGGTCGCCGGACCATTGGTTTTTGCAGTCGCATTACGTCTCCGATCGAAAATAAATAAATACGGCACAAGCGGAGAGTGAATGTACCGCTGCGCCGCTGAAGGCCGTGCCGAACCCGGGCCGAACGCGCAACAGTTACACACCCCTTCATTGCGTGTTCCTGCGGGCTGTGGCTGTAACCACAACCCTGGTAACCGATGCAGGGCCCATGTCGTGAGCGAGCACAGGGTCGTATCGTCGTGTTTACCATGGCCGAGGAGAGTCTCATACAGTCTGGTCGTTTTCTCGGCCAGCCAATGTTTTCTGGTCCAAATCTGGATCCATACACATTTGGGGTATTCGGTCGGAAGCAGTGCGCATAACACTTGTCAAATGGTACACTTGTCAGGTACACTTGTCATACTTTCTCTGGACTGTCAGGGTGGCTGCTGTAACGTTATTATCCTTCCTGGCGTGGCTCTAAAATAATCAAGTCTCTGGCATTCGCAATCCCCTTCCCATCGTCCTGGTTCTCTCTTTCGGTTGCGTTTGGATTGCTCCGTGCGGGCTAGCATAGCCAGTGGTTCCTCTTCCGAGAACCCTACTCAGGTGCGCAACGACATGTTGGGCCAAGACGGGAGATGAGCAACGAGA
>JBBPKC010000094.1:27909-41827 GCA_038089055.1 Tylopilus aff. balloui | reverse complement strand
TGAAACCTTGATACCGGTCCATGAACGTTTGGTAGGAACCAGTCCTAAGTCTCCTTCCCAGACACATCGAGTGCGACCAGGGGCACACGGCGTAAAATGACAAGGCTGAGTGAAGAGCAATCTGCTGTCCTGACTCAAGTAAGTCTTCCCTTTCCTTTCTGCTGCGCTCAAGGAACGCTGAACCGATCGCAGTCCACGCGGACTTTAGATATAACCCTCTCGTCGCGACCTATTAGGTCCAGTCGTTGCTTAGTTTCTGCACGCACCGGTCCGTTATTATTTCGTATCGAGGGGGAACTGGTGTGGCGGAGCGGTCATAGTGTTCTCAAATGATGGCGCAGCCTGGGCCGAGACCTTGACTCTATATCACAGTGGTGCCTTCAGGCAGCGGCCAGGCATATAGTAGGCGCGGCAGTTGAGTAGCCCCTCGTCCTTGCTCTCCCAGCAGACTTTCGTCCTATTATGCTTCGCCTGGTGTTCATCCTCGTCTGCCTAGCTCAGCTTACCTATGGCTTCCCCACCAATTCGACGAGCTCCAGTCATGCATGGTCTGCAGACGACAAAGAATCACTGCGTACTATCTGGAGTATACTGGGGAACTGCGCAATAACCTCACTGATTTGCGTGTGGCACGCAATCCACTTTGACATTTCTTACTCGGGCTATCTTGTGTGTAAAGGACCGGTGGGACTAGTCCTATGCTCCATTGTCGCCCCGGAGGTTGTTGTTTCGGCTTCGAGTCAGGAATGGTGGGAGCCTCGTCGCAAAGTCATTGAACTTCATAGTGCGCTCTCTTTACAATGACAATGCATGTACAATGTCTAACCAATCGCGGAACTACGCCAGAGGAAGGGTATGAGTGGTCAATCACGCATAGTTTCTTTGCAGAGATGGGTGGCTTTGTGTATCGCGACACGGACGACAATCCGCGCACCGTAAAGTCCCTCGAATTTCTAGAACTTTGCAAGGCAAACAAGATCGCAAACCCAGTCATCTCTGTCGCCGAAATCAAGGACAGGAGCAAGTCGGATGCATTGGGAAAGGCCATCCTTGCGATCCAACTAGTCTGGTTCACGGGGCAGGTCGTCGCGCGTGGGTCACGCGGTCTGGCGATCACGCTGATTGAACTTGATACAGTTGTCATGGCGGCACTCACGCTCTCGGTCCTTTGGTTCTGGTGGGAGAAACCCCTCCGTCCTCATTGTCTCCATATTTTCTATTCACCTCAAGATATAAGAGTGGATCCACGAATGCGATCTGTCTTGTAAAGTCTTTTTTATTTGGCATCAAAGGACCGTGCTGACATGACCATGTTATAATATACAGAAGGAATGCATGGGGGCCAGAGCCGAGTTGTCTGTATAAGCTAAGGTCCCGCTTCAACTGCACGCAGAGAGCAAGATCGATCGCTGGCGAGGAAGGAACAGCTCTAGTGGGCAAAGATGTTTGTGTCCTCCCGAGACTATCTTGTGTTGATAACTGACTACGCTAATGATTAGGAAACGTCCGAAGTTCGTTCTGTTAGTGACAGTCTCGTGGCGAAAACTAATAGAGGTGATGTCACTGGTATTTCGCTTTGTGCCACTTGGCTTCTCCTGGGCGGACTACACTTGATCGCATGGGACTTCGATTTTCCGACTGCGATGGAGAGGATGATGTGGCGTGTCGCGTCACTTGTCCTTGCAGGAGGTTCACTCCTCTTTTTTGGTGCGCATGCCACTGTCAGAGACTATCCTCAAGTCTGGCGCCTGGTTGCGCGAAGTGCACTTTTTTCAGGTGTCGCATCCCGAACTCTCCTTGTCGTATTGGTATTTGCTAGCCTTCGTTCACTACCACCATCTGCTTTTCAGACCATCTCCTGGATGGCATACATTCCTCATCTTTAGGTTCTCTCGCTATCTACTCAGGCGCCCCATCCTCGTCCCTATCATACCGTTGACTTCTGACTTCTGTTCCTCTCTCTGTTACGCTGCCCCACTCGGTATTGGAGCATACCGATGTCGGTTATCGTTGAATGTTGCCATACGCCCATGTTCTGCATTGTATGTGACGCCGTCCCACTGGGTTGGAACGCGACAGGCATGTGGAATTACCACCCTACATCACAGAACCCGGCTACACTTTCGAGTTGTCAATGGAGTCCGACTCCACTAACCTTGGAGATCACGCAGCTCTACTTGACATGTCAGAGAGTTGGTGCAGGCATGTCAAGTATCTCATCCGCGTCGTATGCCCTCGTTCTGCAACCGATGGCACCACTCAGACACACCTCCACTCCGTGCGTAGAGGGCGGTGTTTTCACACTCTTCTCATCTGTGACGTGTACCCGAGCTAGCGTCGTCGGCGTTGTGGGGTAACCCAACGAATCATAGAAGCGAGACGAAACCAACCGGCGATGTATCCAGTCGGCCTTGCAAAGACGAACGAGAGATAGGAACTGGAATGGGCGAGGACATCTTGGTATGTCACCACAGCACAGACGGGGGTGGGTGACGGAAGGCTTGGGCTTTTGAGGATTGAACACCGAGGATGGAAGGTAGGCATCACGCGTTGGACCTTACCGCTGGTTTGGTTGTCGTGGCTCACTCTGAGAGTATCGCTCTCAGTGAGCGCTTTTCGACTGCCCTTGGATATGTTGTACCTCCGGCTATATGGTATGGGGAAGGTGAAGCAAATGATCATATTGGGTGGGCTCATGGAGTACAGACGTGCCAGCCGAAGTGGAGCAGAACCTAGAGTGTAGACGATTGTCTCCCGACGTGTGCCACTTACAGGACGCGTGACGGACGTTGGCCGTTGGCCGCTGGGGAGAAGTATGACCCACACGCACATGGCCAGTGAACGGGATCTGCCTGAAACTAAGCACCTCATGCATGAGGTTCGTCCAGTCACCTGGAAAAGAGAGGGGCTACATAAATCAGTACCCCCGGTGTTTCTAGCGTGTTCAAGGGACAAATGGCCTGCGGTATCAGCAGAGCCAGACGTGCATCATCCATGAATGTGTCAATCGGGAGACAGGAACGCTACACACGAAGGTAAGAGAGGAAAGATCTGCTATTCAGAGTACTCACCTAGCAGTGGTTCCCATCGTCTCAGGTGACCGTCAGTAGAAGTACCCTGTATCTAGGACTAAAGCATGCAAAAAAAGACGATACTGGCTATGTTGCCCAGTAAGGAGTCAGTCCCATGTCCCCTTCGCGTACAATATGGAAACTAAGGGCCATGTGCAGGGCGCCGCACAGCTTTACATGGCTGTGTTACTGGGCGACAGAAATAGCTGTCCCAGACGTGCGGGCAAACCAGTGACAGAAACGATAAACAGGACCCGATGAAAATCTTGGAATAGCGGAATGCGAGAGTAGCGTTGCCGCTACCGAGTAGGTGCTTGGCCTTTAATATTCAAAGCGGTAATGTTATTGTATCTCAGTCAAACACTACCGTAAAACTCCACTCGTGACTGTCGCACGATGACTGTATCGACGGAAAGGGCGAAGGTGGAGCGCTCGAAATGTGGCGAAGGTACGCACAGCCCCACTTCGCACGTCTATCTACAGTGGTGCCTGCGGGCAATGGCCAGCAGAGAAAGCCCTCGCGCAACAGGTGGGCACCCTCGTATTTTTGGCTGACTTCCGTCCAGCCATGATCCCCTTGCTCTTTGTCCTCGTGCATCTCTGCCAGGTCGTCCAAGGCTCTTCCACCAATTCAACAGCCTTCGTTTGTCCTCAGCCCGCCGGCGAAGGAACAACGCGCAGTACCTGGAGTATATTGGGTAGCTGTGCATTGACATTGCTCATTTGCGCATGGCACGCGATCCATCTTAACATTCCTGGTGACGATGCAAAGTCGTCTGAGAAAGCATTCCTCATTGTATCATCCTTTTTCACTCCGGAGTTTGTGGTTATGATCGCTAGTCGGGAATGGTGGAGAGCTCGTGGCGAAGTCATTCGATTCCACGGTATGTTATGTTCGACGGTTCTTCGAAGCGTCTGACGAATCTTGAAACACTGTCAGAGAGGGGATATGAGTGGTCGATGACCCACAGCTTCTTTGCCGAGATGGGTGGTTTTGTATATCAGGATGGCAAAGGCAAGCGGCGCAAGATTAAGTCGCTTGACTTCCTAAAGCTCTGCGAGGCGAACGAAATTGCAAACCCGCTCATTACCGCCAAGGAAATCAAGGACAAAAGCAAGTCAGACGCATTAGGAAAGGCCATCCTCACCGTGCAACTGCTCTGGTTCACGCTACAGGCTATTGTTCGGGGTTCACACGGTCTCGCAGTTACACTAGTCGAGCTCGTTACAGTATCCATGGCTGCAATCACGCTTTTAGCCCTCTGGTTCTGGTGGGAGAAGCCAGTCCGTCCCAAATGTCCCCATGTTTTCTATGCTCCTCAGAATGTAAAAGTAGATCTACAAGCGAGCTCGACCTTGTAAGTGATTTATTATTCGTCACAGGGCGAGCTGTACTGACATGACATGTAGAAGGAATGCATGGAAGTCGGAGCCCAGCTATCTACATAATCCGATGGTCAGCTCCATCTGTAGGTGGCAAAGACGGTCGATTACTGAGAGGAAAGAGCCTGCCTTGATGAACACCGCTGTTCGTATCCTCCGCAGTCTATCTCACCTTAACGACTGACCAAACTGATGGCAGGAGAAGTCTATTCATTCTGAGACTAGCAGATGGCTGACTACAGTTGATGAAGTCAGTACGATGTTCATGTCGCTCTGTGCCGCTTGGCTAGTTCTGGGTGTATTGCACCTGATCGCATGGGACTTCGATTTTCCGTCGCAGTCAGAGAAAATCTTCTGGCGTGTTGGGTCCCTCATCTTAGCAGGTGGACCACTACTCTTTCTCTTTTCCACAGCTTTACGGGTCTCCAAAACTTGTATCGTGAACGAAGAGGCCTAGGCTACATTTGGGACATTCATCCTGTTTTCAAGCCTGCTGTCCCGAACGTTCCTCGTGGGATTTATGCTTGCTAGCCTTCGTGCGCTACCCCCCTCCGCTTACCAGACTGTCTCATGGACAACCTTTATTCCTCATCTTTAGCTTCTTTCCTGATATCACCCCGTCACTCGAGCACACCGTTGTATTATCACACTACTGATTGGTTAGGTCACCTATGCATTCTCCCCTTGTCACATCACCGGCCATTGGCAACTTCGTGTTGGAATAAATCAAGAATACTATTAAAGGAAGGTGTATGCTTACTATCACAACATGAGACGTTAGACTGCGTAGTAGGGACACAGTAGAAAACGATGGCCTACGGGACCTGTCATGTGCACCTTTATCTGAGCGGCTCTCTGGTGCTGCTTCTTGGCCGCTGCGTTGTAGTATCTAGGGCACCTCCGTTCGCCAACCTCTCAGGATGACATGAAGTTCGTTCACGGATGCAGATGTCTTCGCGGCTCACTTACTCTATCAGGCGCCTATTCTCTCTCGCTCGGACGCACGTCTTGTCGGAGTGCTCTTGCCGGTATGTTCGTCGCCAATCAAGTCTGATACGCGCGCCAAGTAGTGCTGTGAGTCGAACTCACGGCCACCCATAGCGTGTCACAACCAGCGTTGTTTCTTCGATAAGGGATGTTGACGGAAGTGTTTTGCACACAGACCCACCATGGATCAGGGCATCGAATGTACTGCGGAAGCAGGAAGGGTCGGCTAGGATGACGAAGCGAGCACTTGGCGATCCGTCACGACTCTGCCGTCGTTCGTTGGTAACGTCGTTAGACGGGTGTCGGGCTTAGTCGACAGAATTACCATGGAAGAGGACTGTCCCATCCTGCCGTTGATACATCCGTGCGGCACCAACTGTTGAAAGAACATGCATATCGGTACGATCAGCGTGTCTTCCCAATTTCGTTAGCGTGTGTCGTCCGTTCAAGCCGCCGACCTGTCCTTCCGCGGTCAGCGAGATTGCCCTCGTGCAAATCATGTGGTAGTATGCAGCTAAGAAACTGAGGACAGCATGTCGGCACAGAGGAGTGTCCGTTGGTAGCAAAAATGAGAGACATGACGTACTAAGTTCGCTGAAGGCGATACCATTGAAGGCACGGAGGGTACTCATTATGCCAAAGTTTGAGCCGGAAGGACTAATTCAAGGAGACTGCATAACAAGCACTTCCTGTCAACGAACTTAACTGGCAACACCATGCAGTGCTGACGGTGGTACGTGCAGTCTGCACACGTAGAAATGAAAGAATGTCTGCAATAGACTTACCTCGAATATGTTAAGGAACCCCAAACCGATATTTTCGTGACGACATTGCTGCAATGTACAGGGAAACGTTCACCATCGTGACACGACTGCCGATTTGAACACCAAAATCGGGGTAGTCTGGAACTTAGCCCGAGAACGAACCCGGACTAGCCCAAACCCTGGCTCTGGGGCTGAACATACTCAGAACACGACCCGCGAGCGTGCGATGGACGACCTACAAAGGCTTATCTGCGTCCCAGCACGGTGAAAGCAGCCTCACGGGATCCTGTTTACCATGCATGCATTCAAGAATACTCAGCAACGACGAGAACGAATCGACCGGATAATTAACCGAATTGATTTTGAGCTATTTCATCGTGCCGCATGTGGCTGAAAGGCGACACTTTGCGCGCGATGTCGCGTATTCCGATTCCTACGACGACTACCATGGTTTGTCCGAGCTTGAAGTCCCTGGAAGGTAGTCTGATGACCAGACAGTCTCACATACGTTCTAGCGAGCCAGCCTAGGTGGGAGGAATACCGTTCTTCATAGAGCTCTGTCGTGTGGGGTGATGATGCCGCAGGGCGAGGTGCGCGTGCAGGAGTGGTACAGAAGGAACAATTCCGTCTCGTCGGTAGAGTTTACTAGCGGTAATACCACCAATCTCATCGCGACGATTTTGGTTATCAAAAGGACGGGATCAAAGACGCTTAGTCAGCGTGGGAATCAAGCCAAGTTGCCGGGTGACAGACGAACGACCATGTTACGGTCATTCCTTCAGACCACCGCAAGTAGTCTTACACCTTCGATGTACACTACCATCTGACTATACTCACACAGTCTTTATGTTCCGTTTCAAGAAACTTGAGAAATCCTGCATTCCGACGGTTCCTCTCACAGGAAGCCCGTGCAAAGATTCAGGCTGCAGTCCAAGAGTCGCCTGTCGTCCTATTCATGAAGGGTAACCCTCAAATGCCTCAGTGCGGCTTTTCCCGTGCAGCCGTCCAGATCCTAGAAATACAAGGTGTTCCTCCAGAAAAATTAAGGACCTATGACGTTTTGGAGGACCCAGAGCTGAGGAGTGGTATCAAGGAGTTTTCGTGAGTCCGAAGCGACCTCACCGAATGGAATGGTCGTGTCTCACTCTCAGCCCGTATGCGCAGAGAATGGCCTACGATTCCGCAGCTTTATGTCAATGGGGAATTCGTCGGCGGGTGCGACATTCTGCTCGGAAGTGTGTCTTTCTCAAGCAGCGCATATCGCATGTACTGAATACGTTGCAGTGCACCAGACCGGGGAGCTGGAGTCGTTGCTTGAGAAACACGATGTCATTCCAAAAATCCCTACCGAGTCTTCGTCGGAGCCCTCTTCATGATGTAGCCCTGTAGTTGTGTATTATCTCGTTGCGCTCCATAGCACTCTCGGCTCGAGTGGCAATGAATAGATGACTAAGCAAAGCGGCCCATCTCCGAGTATTTACCTCGTCCTAGTTCCACTTCCAATAATACTGTCCGGGTACTCGTTGTAACTTTTCATCGGCAATGGCTACTACGGCACAAGCACAACAAGCTCGAGCACCTCCGCAGGCTCGCAATGTGGCCCAATTCTTACGAAGTAGCAAATCAGGCATGAAAATACGTGTAGGAGCCCTCAATGGCAAACGGGTCGACTACTTCAAAGGTGTGCCACAGCTCTTCTTGGCCTGTTTTCCGTCGGTTTGAACGTCTAGCTACCAGGCAAATCTGCAGTCAAGGCCCTCCTCTCCCCAGCCTACGGCAAGCTCAAAAACGTCCCGACCGTGACCAACGAGGCAGAGGCGGAGGCAGTCATAACCTCCATCATTCCGCACGCCTTTTACTTACGTGTAGATCGCGGCAATCCCACGACTTCATCCTCCTCCTCCCCCCGCCACGTCAGCATCACCCCACAACAAACGTTTGCGCAAGACGGCTACTACGCATGGTTCTACGAGGGCTCCCAGTGGACGACGTACGCCGGCGGTCTGCTCATGGTAGCCATCATCCTCGCTGGCGTCATGTTCCCGCTCTGGCCGCCCATCATGCGTCTCGGCGTGTGGTACCTCAGCGTGGGGATGCTCGGCCTCATCGGTGCCTTCTTTGCACTGGCGATAGTGAGACTGGTATTCTACGTGATCACCGTCGTCGTCGTCCCCCCAGGTATTTGGATTTTCCCAAAACTCTTTGCAGACGTGGGCGTGGTGAGCATCATGTGTCACGTGATATGAACCGTGTTTTTTGATCGACGCGACGTCGTGACTATAGGTTGAATCGTTCATTCCTTTGTGGGAGTGGGACGTCCCAAAGAAAAAGGTTAGCAAGAAGAAGAAGGGCAAGACGCCAGCCGGGAAAACGCCAGAGGAGAAGCTCGCAAACAACGGTGGTGCTTACATCGAGGAGATTGCCGAAGGTGAAACCCCCGACTCCTCGCGTCCTGGTAGTCGGTCCGCACGGGTGGAGGAGGTGCCTGACGAGGATTCGTAAAGGTGTACTCGTGGCAGAGTTTTATGTGCTCGTCTTGTGAGGGGTATATTCTGATCGTGACGATAATGGCTTTTTAGTACCAATGGATTTCACTCTTTCAATTACATTGATTCCCGTGGTATTGTTGGATGATGTCATTCACACATTCCTCTGACTTGTCGGCGGCCTAACGAATTGTGGAAAATACTAGAGATAGTCACCGACCTCGGCTTCCTGTAGACGGTCGTATGGACATTGTTCAGCTCCATTTAGATTAACCGTTCGTCCTAGACAGGTCACATTTGGGGCGAATCTAAGACTTGTTACGTCCAGAGCACTGGAACACCATCAATTTATCCCGCTTTTTATGCCGCTAATTAACATGTCTCATCAAGGGCCACCAGCTCCGTGAGTCAAAGTAGTTGAACACGATCGACGCCAAGTAACGAGCTTGGAGCCCTTTCGTGGGTCGGTCGGTGACAGGAACTACGGGAACTCCCAAGCCGCGTCTGCAGCAACCAATGTGCATGTCGTCTGCGACGCTAGCTAATCTCCTGGCGTCGGTTGACACGGAACTCACGTGTGTATCACGAACCCTGAGCAGAGCGTCTATGGAGTCGAGTCCTTTTATAGGCTGGAAGGAGGGTCCCGCAGGTTTTACCCTCCAAGACGAATCCTCAGGCGAGCTAAAGGTGTTGCTACGGCCCTTAGGCAAGTCGGACGACGATGCACGGTAAGTGCTCCACGCATATCGTGCCCAAACGCGCTTCCGCGTGGTGATATCTGGATCTAAAGGTTTCGCGACTTTACGATTGCTGTACTAACAGATGCTTGTTTATCCCTGCTGTCACCGAGCCTTGTGAGCGGATGATCATAACATCCAGAGCATTGCCATTGAGGTGAGTTCCGGGGTAAAGACAATCAACGGACGTGCTTGAAGGCAAACATGGAAATGTGGAATGAACAAACCGGATGGATCCGCCCCAGGGACTACCCCGAGCTCCCGCTGGCACGGCCGACCCTCCTCAATGCTTGCCTGGTCTGCAGAACCCCTTCCCTCATCCCGATCATTTCGCACTGCTGTAGGCTTTGTTCGTACAGCGAGCGCGCGGTCGCGTGATCTTGGTCCATCTGCCGAGATTAAACGGCTCAACTCTAGAGGCCTTTTTCATCGGACACGACGAATACAAAAAAGCCTCACCTCGCGCAGCATGCCAAGGTTGAACAAGACTACGCCCAACACCTGATCACAGACTTCTTTAGCGTGTTCATCGTTGGAACTGAACCACCCTCTTCGAGGTGAGGGCATCTCCTGCACGCGTTCGATCAACCCGCGGGCTTGACGAGCCCAAGCCTCTGCCTGGTGTCGGATCTCAGGTGAAGGCGGCCGCCGCATGATCAGTTCCGAGAGGTTGTTCATGAGCTGTGCAGCTGTGGGACGATACTGAAGAATGTGAGGGGAGAGGTAAACGAGGCAAACGTACCTTCGCAACGATCCTCGATACTCACATTCTCCCCGTTTGGTGGCAAAAGTAGCGCTATGGCCTGTAGATAAAGCGGCATGGCATACCTTTTTTCTCGTCAATTCGCACCCTGAGATTCACGGTGCAGGGCAAAAGCGCCAGAGCACTCACTCGACATTTCCCTTGCGTGCGTACACCGACCCGAGCGCAGCAAGGGGCGCGCCGAGGTCAACTCTGCGCATCCACGATGGCAGCTCGAGCTCCGCGAGCACGACAGAAGTCGAGGGGCTGCCAGGGTGAATCGTACCGCTCGCCGTCGAGTCTGCGCCCTTCGTCTGCACGCCCGCAAGCCCAAGGACCTCCTCGACTGCCCACGAGAGCCACCTTTCCTCCTCCTCGTGCTCGTTTGCGCACAGTTCCGCGAGCTTGCATGCAACGGCAACTCTGCGGAGGCGCTCCTCGTTCGTGAGGGCGTACGCCGCCCAATTGACGTTTCCACCGCTATTTCCCGGGGAATCGGATGACGCGGGAGTGGACGCGTCACCCTTGTCCCATACGCTTTGCAATACTTGTCTCGCCCGCCGCTCGGGGGCGACTTCTGCCAGGACGGCGGCAATGCCTGATAGTTTGAGGTATGGGTCGGAGCCGAGCGCCGACAACGGGAGGGCCAAGGTAGACTGATAAGCACTGCGTGGTGCGTGAATGGGGAGTAAGCAGACGATCGTATTAAAAACCAAGATGGAGCTGGAAAAAAGAGCGCCAACGACTACAAGTAAACACGTACCGAGCAAGGAACCGCTCGCTCAAAGCATGGTCACCCTGGTTTTTAGCTCTGATCCCAGCACGCAAGTCCTTGCGGACCTCCACCGGCCAGAGCGCGAACGAGGTGTAAATTTCGTATCTACGTTGGCGAACACGATGGCCCACGCGCAGCAGACAGGGGTGCAACCGACGTCAGCCCAGGGACCCCCGCGTGAGGAAGACCACGCACAGACCAAGTGCCGTGGCGCTTATGCCAAGTGTGAGCAACGCGGTGAAGAGTGTGGACACGCGAATGCTACTTCCACGGAGTAAATAGGGTCCAGTGGCATCATGTGGTCCAGCGTTGGAGCCTGTCGAGGTGGTCGACAGATGTCTCGTCCGGACGAAGCTCTTCGTGTCACGATTTCGGGGGCCAGCGAAAGCTGCTCGAACACGTTCTGGTGAGCGTCGGGCAACGTCGAGGAGACGGATCCGTTGTGCCAGCCGTCTTAACATCAAAGTTCTTGAAAATCAGTTTTGCGTGTCTACCTCGACGTATAGCGCGAAGTGTTTCAAGGCAACTGGCAATTTGACCAACAAAAGACTTGGTTGTGGCAAGTCCGAATTACCTTTAATCTCGCTCATTCTATATCTTCGATATCATCGTCGTCCAACCACCCCTTCCCATCCCCTTCACTTCGCGTCCCATCCGGCAGTCTCACATCCTCGCCTCCATCCTCATCTCCCTCGACTTCCCCGCCCTCGTTCTCTCCCAACACATCACCCTCAGCAACTCCAAGACTCCACGGTAAGTACGAAAACAATCGATGCGTCCGTGGCGGCTGTGGCTCAGTTCCTCTGACCAGCTGGCCCCCACCTCTACAGCGGTCGAGCGCGTGCAGCAACCCCCCCAGCTCCGTTGCGACGTTGATATGAGTCCACTTTCCTACAGAGACTGATGCCGACGTCCCTTGGTCCAGCCTCCTGAGCCACTCAAGAACGTCCCCAATCGCGTCCGACGCCTCCAGCTCCCGAGAACGGGCGTCGAACCATGTCGGCTTGCACACTTTTTGTCCCCGTCGCGGTACGGGAGTCGGGAGCGAGTGAAGTGTCGACAGCGTCAGCGTAGGGAACGCATACGGAGAATTTGCAGACTGAACATCGAAAAGAGCCGAGTCCCACAGTTATGATCAGGGCAAATCGAGAACGAAATAAATCACAGGAGAGCTCACCCCGCCCATGCAGTCAACCCAGCTCAGTCCTTCACAGATGCCGTCACACTGATCAATGTCCGTGCAGAACTGGGTATAGTTTTGATGCGTGTACATTCCAAGCAGTGACGAGTCGATGGGCGATTCCGCTGCCAGCGTCTGCGCAATGCGGAAGGTTGAGTCGCGAGTGACGCTAAGTGCTGCAGGAAATCCTTGCCTCTATGGACGCTCGACTCGCTTTCCGATTGTGATGGGACAGCCATGCCGGTAGGGGTGGCGGATCGGCTAGTTGCATATCCAGCTCACGCTCTTTGGTGGCATCCTTGGCCGATAAATGGGATGCGGGAGGGTCAAATTTACCTGGGCAAGGAGCGCGATATCAACGACAGCAGCGTGAACTCGAAATGCGACTCTGACGAACGTTTGTTGTATAAAACCTTGCCCATCAAATGAAATAATACTAAACTTTGCTCGCGTCTGGTAACGGCTCCCAAAACGGCACCAACGCTCGTGGTCGACTTCGTTCCCCTAGCGTTTTTGCGAGCCGCCTTACCCTTGGACTTGATCGATGAGGTAGGAAGGTCCACTATACACGCAAACTGAAGGGCCATGATCGCGCTGCGAATATCCCCGTTGGATGTTTCTACAGTGACATCAATAATTTCACGAGTAGGCTGTTTGCCTACTCTCTCATGTGCTTCCAAGGACCCAAAATGCGAGGCAAGGAGGGTCTGCAGCGCTTTCGTCATCAATGTGGAGGCTATTGGATTGAACCTGGGCAGTGGTGTCCGATCAAAGGTTGTCTGGCAGAATGCGGGTCGCATTAGCAAGTACACATACCCAATGCGTGTGACATAGGGACTCGTCAGTAATTCGGGCCCCAAAACGTTTCGGATATCTAGCACCTCCTTTTTATTCCACCTCCGCCCGCTGTTGCCACCATCCCACGTATCATCATCGGGTTGCTCAGCACGAAGACCAGATTCTGACACAATGATAACGATTGGTGGTCCAGGTTCGGACGGATTGAAAGTGGAGGTGCATAGGAAACGTAAGGCAGCTTGGAAGCGCGCTTGAGTAGGCTGGTGAAGAAGATTAGGGAGATCTTCCAAAAGAATAAGCCGACGTTTGCCAGAACGTGGGGTGGATGATGAGTGTCTCCGTGCAGCATTTGGATGCCCGAATATACTGCTACAAGTTGTCGCACGCGTTAGAAATGCCTGGAATTTATCGAAAAAGGTTTCCTTATTGAAGTCCTCTACGGAAAGGTCAACAATCAGAAAAAGACCTCAGTGGTCACAGTTCTCACCGTGCGGAAGAGGCTCTTCACCCGCAAAGGCAGACGGTCCGGGTTCGCTCATACTATTCCGCCACTCCAGAATCTCGAAGTCGAGTTCCCTTGATAAGACGCGCAATGTAGACGTTTTCGCGGTCCCAGCGGGACCGCTAAGGGCGAGTATGCGCTGCGAAGAAATCGTGGATGCGTTCAGCTGCATGACCTCAGACGACACGTACGTACACGATACTTGCGCAGCTTCCCCGACGGACCACCCTCGAATGCCTCGAGTAACCATCGACGCACGTCTTCTACTTTCCGTTTGTGAACTGCCAGTTCCGCCTTTAATTGTTTAAGTTCAGCAAGGGCGCGTAGAGGACGTGCCAAACGTAGTTGGGGCATGCGGCGTTCACAAACACGAACACGACACGCATCTCACCTCGGACGTAGGCTCGTACTTGTCCACCCATAAACTGTCGCCCTCGTCGTCCACCGATGTGCTCGTTTCTTTGCGCTTTCCTTTGACGTCCGCCGCGGGACG
>JBBPKC010000094.1:12170-27811 GCA_038089055.1 Tylopilus aff. balloui | reverse complement strand
GCTGGTTGCCTACGGGCTTTGCCAACCGTGACGAACCAGCCCATCCTTGCGAACTCGACGACGGGGCGGTATCACCTTCAGTCAAGTCGAATACAGGGGGATTCGAGAGCTGTAGTGGATAAACATGAGCATGCTAGATGAGAAAACGGTGTTCATTCAAGTACGTACCATGAAGCCAGCACGGTACTTTTTTGCTGGCGGTTCCAGGGCATCGTTGCTGTCGCGGGGCGTGAGCTTGAGGGTCTTGAGAGGTTTCCTTTGCGGTTTGGGCGTTGGTTTGGGCGACATGTCGAGGCTGGGCACTGAGCGGCGTCGGACAAACCACTTGGCTCGCGTTGTGTGGACTTGGTCTGTTTCCAACCTGGTAAACTTACTTGAATTCTTCAACACCCGTAACTCCTTGTTCCAATCTTTATTCTTAAAGTGAAGTCAGACTCGTACTTTTCTAGGTCGCTTGAACCTGTCATGCATTCTCAGAATCCCCCATCAACCGTCTATGGGTCACCTCTCTATTACTGATTCCTTGACCTTGGACGCTGATAGGACTCTCAACTAACCCGGCTACTGCAGAATACACCTTTAGAGAGCCTTTGTCTCTCCTCGAGTGTCGCTCGGTCTTCCAGCACTCGACGTTACTTCCGGATGGAGGTAGGTTACGTTGTACGAAGCGGGGGGAACGTTGTTTGTTGCCCTGCCGCGTCCTTAGGCGATACTTCTCATCCGTTGCCCGAGTCCGGTCGCTGTTCCACTATGCATTGTCGGAGGGCGTCGAGGTGAAGTCGTCTCTCCATGCTGGACACGTTTTTCTCGCACAGATTGTGGGCGTGAAGGCTGGCTCTATGTAGTGGCATATTTACCATTACCTACGCTGTACTCGTCGGCTTTATAGACCTCCACACATGTCCCATTCCTCCGTATTAGCCTAGTACGTTTCTGTTGGAGGCGAGATGCAGCTGCAGTCCTTTTTTCCGATTTATGTTGGAAAGTATGTACTTATCTACTTGTCCGTGCTTTTATGCATGCATCGCAACATCTCGACCTTTGTTATTTTTATTGCTACGGTTAAAAGTTCTCAAGCTTGCTCACAAGCAGAACTGAAAAAAATATATTCAGCATCGCTCCCCTGCAACTGGTACATCAAGTAGTCCGACACCAAAGTGCGGGCAAAGGAAAAGGTTACACGAACACCGTTCTATGCCTGGTCCTTGTAAAATTGGTCCTTGATCTTCCATGGCGTGTCGTACCACCCCACTTTTTCCATTAAGAGGTATTGCACGACTTTACGAGGGCCGGCGAGTTCAGAACGAAGGGCCTGCCCGCGTTTGTCAGTAATATCGATTTTCTGCGAAGAGTGAGAACAACACCCAGGTTAACGACACGTGTAGCGACACAGAAAGAAAGCGCCACTTACGTGCGTCGTGTCAAATTTGACGAGAGCTTGGATGAGCAGGCGGTGCCCGTTGATGGGTTCTGTATTTTCAGTATAAACTTCGCCTGCTCGAATGGAAACAATGTCCACCGGTGTGGGCGCTCTCGACTCTAAAGAACATCAGGACGGAACCGCGAAGCGCGAAGGGTGGCCTCACTCTTTGATTTGGGGAACAGACCCGCATCCGAGACGTCGCTTGTGATGCTCCACGTCCATGTTTGACCCTTTTCTCGCCGACGCATAGCCTTGATCGTTTTCTCCTGGAACGAGCCTGACGTAAATTCTTTCACTGTGTCCTCGCGGCCTCTAATTGTGGTTGAAACGTGTGACTGAGATACATATTGCAACAACGCCGGGGTGCGTACCTTGCGATGGATACGTTTACTTTGCGGTACGTACCAAGGGCTACCTGCCGTAATGGGGCTAGCAACGCATCTGGAGAGTTGTTGCGTACGCTCAATATGCGTCCCAACGTCTTGACGCGCAGCTGTACGTTTCTCCCGGGGAAGGCGTTAGATTTTGCCATGACGAACATGCTGAGAAAACCGCGAGAGCGCATCGGGGACCGTGCTTTGGAAAAAGACGGGAAGAAGCATACCTGTACGAGTTCTTCATCCAATTACGCGTATTGTGCTTGATCGCATACCAGAGATCGCTGTGTCATGTGGCCCTCGATGTCGGCGCACGTTTTACGGATACAATCACAGTACACACGAGAATTTGCTCGGCTCAAACAGAGGTCTTGTGATGAGCGAACGGACCATTGGATACAGGTCATAAGGTATCTCTGCATCTGACAAGTTTCTAAGACGTGTCATCAGCAGAGGGTAAAGGAACGGAGATACCTAAATTTGTCATTTCCGTCCCCCATACGTCGGCCGTGGCATACATCTTGGTAAACCGTTTCATGCTCTCCATTGCCCGGAGATTCTGCTCCGCGGCGCTCTCAACGGTAGGCTTGGACTTGCCATTCGGTGATTGTCGTTCTGCCTTGTGTGACGGTGAAGCGTTCCGGGGCGTCTGGCCAGACGACTTTTGCTTTCCCTTGACGGCCATCGCGGCGTACGACCGCGAACAGACAGTCGCTGTATGTGTCCATGATCTGAGTCCAACTGACATGTTCGCGAGCGTTCAATTCAGAGAGACTCTTCCTGATCGGGTATTTCTAAAAAAGGATATTCTCCGGACCCTTCCGGAACATTCACACGGGTCCCGCCGGGCCTCTTACGCATGCGTCGGGCCGCGTGGATATAAAAGGGAGTGACTGCTACGAAAAATCCAGCACATTCACGTCTACGCACGTTTGTTTCTTACCACCATCATGCCTGTAAGTCTTCTGCCGCTACTTACTACATCTTATTCACCGTCTTTTTTTCAGCGTTCTTCGCGTTCCTCTCGCCCGGCTCCAAGGCCAGCTGCTGCTCCCGCCCAACAATCCCGAGGTGCTCACACTACGGCGTTGCCTCCACGAGCGACCCACGCGAACCCAGCTCATGGCCCCGCACCACCTGTAGCGGCCACCCAGTCCGGTCAACCAGGCCTACTTACCCAAATGGCGGCTACTGCTGGTTCTGTTGCGGCCGGCTCGGTGGTTGGCCATGGCATTTCCCACATGCTCTTTGGTGGATCCAACTCGGCAGCGACTCAAGCTGAGCCAGCAACCCCTCCGGTTCAGCACCAATCTTTTCAATCTCCACCCGCGTGCGATGCTCACGCAAAGGACTTTACCCGGTGCTTGGAAAAGGCAGATTTGCAGAGCTGTTCATATTATCTTGAACAACTTAAAGCTGTGTGTACCCGTCTTGTTTACTCTTTGCTTCTTATAGTCTGACTACCGCGTGTCTCCAGTGCCAGGCAGCCGCCTCTCAATTTGCATAGACTCGAATATTAGCTGTATGCTTATGGACCTAACAAATGACATTTGCTAGTTATCTTTAGCACCCCTCGTCCACATTTATTGATCATTCTATATTTTAACATTTTCTTGTTCTCTGGTAAGGTTGGTAAACCATGGCCAGGTCGTTTCGTGATTGAAGCTTGAGGTCCTGCGAATTTTTGTTGCCGGCGTATGCCTTTCATAGAGTCATCGCTGCCATTGATGAATATCCCGACCGCGAAGACGCCATTTGCTGTCGCCCAATGTCTCCGTTTCCAGCTGGAGGAGACCATTGTTCTCATGCGAGTCTGGATTGATTTACTAGTCGACAATCTTGAAAATCCAGACGTGCGCGAAAACGGATACAAACCACAACTTCTCCGTCGATTTTGACCATCGACCTTCTACGTTTTATGGTCGCTTGATGCTGACTGAGTCGTTCGCGTATGGCTCTTCCTCGTTGCGATCATCCGCCTTGGTCCGTAGAAGGCACGGGCAGGTGCTTGTCTGAGATGTAAAGACATGTACGACCATTACTCACCATGAGCGTGGTTGATTTCTTGACTCGAAGATTCATCTGGTGATAGGATGCTTTGCCTGTGAAAAAGTGGTGCCGACGTTGCCTCATAATGCTAACATTGCACCACTAGGATCGTGCAAGAACATGACCTCTACCGTGCTCCCGACGATCTGCTACTTCAATTCCTTGAGAAGATTCAAAAACTGATACCCAACATAATGCCTTGAAGCGTTTTGAAGCCATACCTCAGGTATGTTTAGTCACGACGTCTTTGAAGACACAGACGATTTCCTCCACCTCGTATTCATAAAGACACTGTTCAATGGCCCTCAGCATCTTAGCAAGTCTTGATAATGGTGCTTCCTGCTGTACAATACCCTCCCCTGAGACTACCCTTTCACCTCCGACTTTCCGCAGCTCTGAGGTCGAACCCTGAGGTTGATCTCCTGATCCTGGATGGCGCGAGTGTCGTTGCGTATACTGATGGTCGACATTCGGTTCTTCACACTGTACAGCCAAGCCGTCGGGGTTCTACCAAGCCGTGTGTCATCGTTATCGGTCCATGAAGAATTTCGAAGGCTGCTGTGGAGATCCTAGCTGATCAAGGCTGTGAGCCTCTTGGGCATTCTTGTGCACTAGTATTCTAGGGAGGAACAGATATCTTCATCGTACTTTTGCTTGGCATTCTTTTGGTCAACTTGAAGCTCCACCGCACTGAATTGAACGCGTGAGGAATGGCAAAGAAGCCAGAGTCACGACTGCGTGTCCTGGTCGAGAGTGGAATGGGAATGGATTGTCCTGCGTCCAACCAGAAAACGGATACTCGCGCACATACTGATCAACTTGGCGACAATTTTCTCGGGCGACGCAAATGATTCCCAAGTTGGCGGGCAAAACGTTCTACCATTATAATCGGTACCGAACCATCTGTTTACATGTGCAATCTCTTCTCATTCCTCCACTACTCATCACCTCGGATGTACAAGTCTTCTAGAAAAGAGCACTCCGCTGGTTCAAGACGGAGTCGACGTCTTGCGTCTGAACTGAGACTCCGTATTACATATCGTAAGCGTCGCTGTTCGGTCGGAGACGTTGAACGCTAGGTGTGGCATCGGTGCACGATACAAACTTTCTTGAGCACTCCTGCGGAGATATCCAAGTTGCGTGCGAGGCTCATCCCCGTGGAACAACAGGGAAACTAGGACCCCACTTTATCAATATAGGCTTTCAGTTTTGGTCACTTGACTAGAGACCTTCTCTGCTACTTCTCGCCACGTTGAAGTTCTGAACGAGCACGACGCCTTTTCTCCAAAACATAAAGGCCTCGCTAGTTTGCTGCTCTATGAATAGCGAGACGGGTATTGCAGAATGAGGGCTCCATTCTTTGCACGCATGGAAGCCCTTTCATTTTTTTTGGTTGGGAGGGTCACACCCTGCCGGTGGCGGCCTCGAAGAAAATCCTATGTACCGTATCCAATCGAACGGCAGCACGGTGGAACGCAGGCAGGCTGCTGTCAGGGTGGTGAAATGCTTTCGAGTCGATCGGCGCACGCTTTCCTTGCGACTCGGAGTCCCGTCCTGATCGTTTCACTTCCCTGCCGAATACAAAAAGAAAACCAAAGCGGGACATAAATGGCGGAGATTGCCTGTGGACCACCATCAAAGCCTAGATTGAAGTACGGGGACACGAAAGCGAGGTAGGGTCACTGATGCAACGATGCTGACGCTCCTCATCGACATCCAGGGCAGGCGCTTGTAGTCGCTTTCACAGCATGGGAGGGTGCTTCTTGAAGCTCACATCCGTCTTGCACGTTGCAACGCACGAGGTCGCTTGTTTGATTACCCTCCACTTGGTGGATGCTCTCCCCCTTTCGGATGTCCTTTATTTTTGCTGCTCACAGCTTTTGCTGGACGATCTGCGGAACATTTTCCCCGCCTTCTCTCGATGGGTAGAACGGCACTTGGTGCTGGAAAGGATGACGATACTTTCCCCTGGACTGCTCTTCGCAGCGGACATGGGGTACATTGAGCCCGTCTTACAGGGGAGCCAGCAGGACCATCAGCACGTGTACGTCCAGCGGGCCTTTTCGGCCATCTGCGAATATCGATCGAACTCGTGAGCAGACCATATAGTTGAATTGGTCGGGCGACTCGGACGCTTTACACGCTACTTTTTCAACTTGAAAATCAGCGAATCAGTAGATCGCCCTATCTCCCAGGAAAAGAAACACCACTACGTAGGGACCAGGAATCGCCCATGCATGTCACGTTAACCCGCCGACGGCATCAACTAGCACCCGAACTTTTTATAGATATTGGCAAAGGGATCCTTCCACACATCAATTGACGAGACGTGCATTATTCAAAGTTCTTGAGTTTAATCGAGCGCACCATAATGGACATGGGACGAAACACCGAACTATCATACGTGCATAGGCCATATACGTAAACTGCACTCAAGCAATCCGCCCGAGATCGACTCGAGGTGGACAGTTTGGGGGTACGGCCAGCGCAGCCCATCCGCTCCCTTTCCCCATTCCACTTAGCCGTGGCCTCCGTTCATCCTCGGACGGCCGGTCCGTCGTTGAAACCATGAGGACCGACTTGGCGGCGTGACAGGTGACGGCGCATCCTCCTCGTCTTCGTGCTCCTCGTCCTCGGTCAAGGGTGCGTCCAAATGGTACGGCAGTGGCACCTCGCGCGTGACGCGGTACTGGTCTATGTTGCCGAGGTGCTCGTTCTCTAGACGATCTGACGGCCAACAAGCGAACGTCGGTTTGGCGTGTCGCCAAGGTAAAGGGCAGGGGGGGAAGGAGAGGAACGTACAGAAATTCCACTGCACCCTTCGTAGCATTTCCAACGTGGCTACGATAAACGAGCGCACGGCCAGGTTGAGCGTGTGCGTGGGTACATAGATCAGAAAGATGAATCGAATGCATATATTGGACACCTGCCCAAAGACAAGCTAGGATTAGAGGAGCTGAGACGGAGAAACGGATCACGGGAACGTTACCAGCGCAAAGTAGTAGGACTGCAACATATCGTCAGCGGTGACGGAAAGAAGTCCAGGGTAAAGAGAAGAGAGACGCACCGGTATTTGCGATCTGTAGACTAGCTCTTGCCGAAGAAGTGGGTATCGAGAGTGTGGTTTACACAACGACCAGTCCATTAAAAAGTCCTGACAAGACATGTCACGATCGTCAAAGGCGGCGAAGGGGAAAGAACTTGCCCAAGCACAGGCGTACGTGTCGTAGACAACCCCAGTGAAGAGCCACATGACGTAACTCGCGCCCATATGAGGTGTCTCTGAGGGATGGTTTCAGGGGCGTGTTGACCATAATAGACTTGCGCATACCTTGGTGTCTCCAGTAGTAGTAGAAGAAATAATGTACAATTCCCATCCCATACTTTCCAGCCTACTCAAACCAGTCCGTGAGCGCAGAACGGAAACAGTGATAACAAAAAATAGGCCCTTACATTGATAAGGTGAGTGGGGAGATGAGAGTCCTGGTATCGCCTCAGACTCTGCACGAAACGTACTGCAAATGGAAGTGCAGCGAGGAGGTAGTACCATTTCCAATTGTAAGCTGCGCCACATGTGGACCATGCTTCCTGAGCGAGAGGGCCGTAAGACAACTTCAGACTGTCGTAAGCATCCTCGGCAGAAAAGGAGTCCGACTGGTAGGGTGCTGTGACGTTCTGGAGGAAAGAAGTATGTCGCGGTGGTCCTAAATACATCTGGGCAGGCGCGAATGACGATGGAAACTTTGGGAAAAAACGAGCATAGAAGCAGCCCACGAAATACGTGCCGGAGAGCGAATAGACGATGCTGCAAAACTGATCGCTGAGGAGTGACAGGTGTGAGATGACCCGAATAAAATAGACACCGGAAAGAGTTACCCAAGCCAGAAGTCGGTGAACTGGAAAGGGGGTCAAATTCGGAGCTGCGTCGTGGGTTGGATGACAGGGTGACAAACCTCGACCTTCCATACCCCACTAAGCCCGAGCTTGGCTATGTTCTTGATTGTCCACCAGCGTGCGGGTCCCCACGCGCATCTCTACGCAATGAGACGTGAGTTGGGTCGGCTCAGGATCAAGAGCATCTGGGCCTACGCGGATTGGATTAAACATGACAACAAGGGTAAGCCCAAGCCAAATCAAAGGCCACAGCAGCGGCGGGCCAATCTGAGCCATAGAGAACCAGAAAGCATAGCAGAGGGTGCATAGGAGGAAAGAAGGGAGCTTTCGTGCCTAATCAAAATCGACTCGTACGTAGTGAAACAGGCAACACATACCTCAAAGTATTCATGATGATCAAGCCTCGACCTTGGGTTCAGTTCTGTGTGGACCGTCAAGGCATGAACAGACCGTCGTCATGAGCACACACCAAAGATAAAGATGTAGTTAATCCTCTCGCGGGCCCATACGGCGATGTTGATGCCAATCAATAACGCCAACAACACTGGCAGAAGGAATACCGAGTAGATGAAAAGCAAGATATTCCAAGGCGGCAGTGATTCACGTGTATGCGCTTGAAAAACTACCAGCCAAAGTTCAGGATGGTACCATGAAACACTGTTCGAATAGGTACAAACCGAGGCAAGTACCCCCGACGATCGCAGGAAGTGCTAGGCCCAACCACGCCCCGGAGCGGAACGTGCTAAAATGATGCGTCTTCACAAATGGTCCGACCCGAAGGCGATCTAGCGCTTTCTTTCTGTCTCCGCGTTCTGCACATACGACGCACGTGTCGGTGACATATGAACTCAAACATGCGAATCCGATGCCGGTCAGTGTTACGTACCGAATCGCATCGCAAAAAGGTCTTCCATTTCCTTGAGCATCGTACTGACCATAGCACCCGAGGCGAAGGCGGAGGGTTCTACCTATTGTAACGCAACGTTCGAATGTTGTGGCTGACCAATGGTGACTACGTACTTTCTCGTTCATGTAAACTTCTAAGACAGAATTCTTAGTAATCTTCTCGTATTTCTTCAGTGCTTTGCGAAAACCAATGAGGTTCAGAATCTTGGTGTATAGACGTCGCAGATAGGGTTCAATGACACATGACGGCGGCCAAGAGTCGATCGATCGGTTGAATGAATAGTCGAGGGATCAAGGAAAAGTCAAAAGTCAGCACACGAACACCATACCTGGGGAAAAGGCGCACTCTGTAATTGTTGAGCATCTCGAGGCCCCTGTGAATACCACGCCGCATGTTAGCATCATGTTGCCAATCACTGGCTGCGTAGCACGAGAGATCTCGCCTCGACATTCACCAGTTCGCAAAAGAAAACAAATGCGCTCTCGACATACCTGTAGTGCTCTATCGCAGCCTTTCGGAGTCGTCGCTTCGCGTGTCGATACCCATGGGGGTCGTGAGGGTCGAGGGGATGCTTCGAGACACCAAAAGAGAGCCGCATTAAGCTGTTCGGGCGTTTATGCGGGGATCCAGAGTCATCTATCCCGCTTGCAGCGATCGCAGCATTGCTCTTTGCTGCGCTATCGGCGTCTCTTTCGTCTTCGTCTTTGCGTGTCAGTGCTTCCTTGCCCCTAGATAAGGGATTATCGCTACTGCGACGCGTGTTGGCCGCGTGGGTTCCCAAGTCGGACGTGTCAAGGACACCACGCTTCCCTAATATCTGTAAGTCTTGACGCACAGCCGTTTGCATAGTGAAATGATTCACCATTACGCCCTGACTCAGAAGGCAATATACTTCCCCCGCCAATTTGATCAGGCTCTTCGGTTTTCGTGTTACCGTCTGGAAACCATGACGCGACCGCAGACGGAACACAGAAATGCGCTTTCTTGGTCCATCTCTGCGACTTTGCCTGGGCAGAGGATTGCTGAATGGTGCCGTATGTCAGAGGCGTGTTCGGATCCATAACGACGCACACCGACATGGAACATCTGGCGGTGTATCCCGAGGTCGTTGAGTTGTTCTCTGAGCCGTTTAGCACGCTCGTTCATCTCCTTTTCTCTCTCCGCATAAAATGATTCTACTTTTTCTAGCTCGGTATCAAGCATGACGAAGAACCTGGCATGGGTGGCGGGCAGGTCGGCAAGGACTGTACGCAGAGGCGGCAGCGTGGGGGACCCTATCGGAACCAGTGTTAAGTTGCTACTGGAGCTGGATAGACCGAAAAAAAGGTACCCGAGTCTCTGAAGAACGGGAAAAGGGGAGGAGAACGTGGGGTTCTTGGTGGTAGTGGCGTCTGTAGTACAGTCGATGCTGTGCCTGGCCGGCGGGGAAGAGCCAACGTCACTTTCAACGAGGGTTCTGATAGAGTTCATGAGTTCCGCAGGATCGACCGTTGTTGGCGTATATGACTCACTCTCTTGGTAACTCGCCCGCCGTCTTATAAGCGGAGCCACCGTCCTGGGGACCGCAGCATCATTCGTTGTAGGGCCAACCTCAGAAGCTGATATGCTTGCGACACACGCCGGTGTTGTGTTTCCTCGATCCCGATGTTCTTCTGCGAGGAATGAACGTAAGAAGCGTTGAGAGCACGGAATTTGCATATCAAGAGTGTTTTTTCAAGTTCCCACCTTTGGAGTCATCAGTTTTCTCCACGTTGTCTGGAGCGGAACAGTGGGTATGATCGGCCTCTGGAAGTCCGCTGCCACCAGAGGGATCAACTTGCTGCGCTTTTACTATGCGTAACTGCGCTTTAAGCTCGCGGTAGTCTCTGTTGAATTTGTTGCCGGAATGCAATGTCAGGTACCGCATTCGGGCAACGAAAGGGAGACTCGTTACATATATGCTCTTTTCCACTCGGGGGTCTACTGAATGATGAATATAGAAGGGCGCAGTTCGCAGACACTCGCCTGGGTATCTTGGAGGTATCTGTGGAGTGGCGTTCAGTTAGGAACAGAGGCTGCCGATTCCACGAAACGGACGACTCCTCACCTGGCAAACTTCATGTCCCAAAACGCAGTCTATATCTAACTAACCGTCTGGTCGAGTATCCACTGCAGTCGACACTCAAGGTGGTTAAGGAGAGCCTCGAGCTTCGACTCCTCTGTTAAATATAACCGAAAGTGGACCGCTACTACAACGAGGTGCCATGTGGGTCACGGTGAGTGTCCATGGATCTTGCTAAAAAAATACGCGGAACTACCGTCAGCGGGTGTTGTCACGAATCCAGTGGATTCGACACCACGAGTCTCGAGATCTATGAAACCTTGAAATTTTCAGATACGATCAATCTCCGTGGTTATTTTTGCCTTCTGTGGAAATCCATGGATCCAATCACGACGAGCGTTCAAGTTGATGGCATCATGATCAGCTGCCATCGTCCACTGGCACGCCCGTCACTTCAGTGAGTTGTACACTACCACCAGCAAACGTTTGATAAAACCCGCAACTCGCTTGTTACCACCTCTGCACCGTGCTCCGTTGCAAGACCTAGCTCCCAATGGCACTTCAATCGCGTTTTGCTTCCGAGGCCCCGAGCTTGAAACTAACCGAACACCGTGCCCTCATTTTCGACGTGTACGGCACGCTCGTCGATTGGGAGTCTGCCATACACGATGCGTTGGTGCCTGTCTTCCCAGATCTACCGCGGGGAGAGATCCTGGCCCGTTATGCAATGATCGAGGGAAGCTTGCAGACGCAGGGACCAAACACGCCGTACTCGAAAATTCTGGAACTGGCTTATCACTATTTGACCACTTCGTCTGGCGTGACGGCAGCAGAGGGCGTTGCTGACGGAGAAATATCGGGACAGGGGCGAGGTGGCACCACCTCCAACATGTTGAGAGCGGGCGACGATCCATCCACCGTGCCGCCACCTTCGGATGACGCACTGCGCTTTGGGAGGTCCATCGCAGACTGGAAGCCATTTCCCGACACAGTCGATGCACTCCACAGGCTGAAGAAGCACTTTGCGCTCGTCGTTTTGTCCAACGTCGACGACATGAGCTTTGCAGGCACACATTCACAGCTCTGCACCCCTGACTACCCTGGGTCAGCCTACCCCACTGTCGCCCCCGACTCGCCCTTCTCCCTCGTCCTCACTGCGCAGCAGGTGCGTGCGTACAAGCCGGACCCCATGATGCTAGAGAGCGCGCTGCGGCAGCTTTCTGCAGACCCAGACCCCTCGCTCCCTTTGTGCCCTGGCGCCTGTGTAGATGCATCACGGATGATCGTCGTTGCTAACTCGTTCCGCCATGACGTCATCCCCGCCATGCAGCGCGGGCTGCGCAGCGTTTGGATCAGCAGACGTGGAGCCAATTACATTGGAAACGAACAGCAGGTCGCAGTGGACCACATGAACCGGGAGGGTGCCAATAGGTGCCCTTATACATGGCGCTATGAAACGCTGGGCAGGATGGCGGACGCCGTAGAGGCGGAAATATAGAAATGAGCTCGATGCTACGACGTCGTGGCTATTCCGAATCGAGGTATTTTAATCTGCCGTCACATTGTCTCGAGCCACGGCTGTATCAGCAGGGGGGCGTGTTGGTCGTGTGACGGCTTTGAATCCATCCACGCTTCACTCGTGCCCAAGCACGAGGCTGTTATCTGTCACGACTAGACGCACCGTCCACTCCCACCCCCCATTCGAAGAAGATTCACTCCGAGCGCATTTTTGTAATCACTCAACCGCTACTAATGTAAGCTCACGCGATTCGAGGCGTAGGTAAGAACCCGATCAATTAGCTCAAGCATTCTTTTGTCGAATCGATAATCGATATCATCGCCGCCTCACCCGGATCTCGCAGGAAGGGAACGACGCTTTTGGCATGCATAGAATAAACCCGATTTGTGTTGGCTGTCGAGAGATAGGGTGTATCCTCCGCAACTGCGGTCTTATGACTCACACGACCGCAGCCCGCGCACCACCGAGCGCTGAAATGAACGCAGTAGGGTCTCGCGGCGTGTTCTATCGGTCGCGCTCGGCATAATCTTCGATGAGCAGAGCTCACCGTAAAGACTCGGAACGTCGCACGAACGTTCTGCCACTGGCACTCTCCCACCTCGATCCGGTGCTGAACGTGCATACCGTCTACGTGCCATGGTGCGTAAGGACATTCTGATCATGACGGTGGGTACCTCCGGTGGACACATCCGCACAGAGTAGACAAGACACGATATTTTCTTAAAGTACCCTGTTCCCTTCATCTCGAACCGCATTCGTCCGCTAGCCACTTTCAGTTCCATCGGTCATTGGAATTTTTCGGCGTTTCGTATGGATGCAGTTACTTGGATCTTCGCGCACCATGTTGTTCGAAGCCGTGGAGCGCGCCGCCCACATCTCATGTCACATCCATCCAAAACATGGAAGGTATGTGACTTCCCTTCGTGGCCAGGCCAAAAGTTCCAACGTGATCAGCGCAAGGCTGCCCTGCACGACGATCCCACTAATGTTTGATAAGCTAACGAAAACGAGCGACGAGGGGTATCCTCTGTGAGTCGTACGATCAGACTAGTATGACGGCCACAAGTAAGATGACGAGGATGATGGTCAAAATAGTGAGGCACCATCCCGACTTGGTGTCTGTGGGTGAGTACCTTCCATCAGCACCACAACCATGTCGAGGAACAGGGTCCGCCATACCTTCCGTGTCGCGTATGAATTTCTTCATTTTCCGCATGGCCCTATTGAGTTTGGAATCTGAGCGATCAACGTTCCGTTCTAGGTCATCCAGCATTCTGTGAACAATGTGAATACTACTGGCATGCCCGGTGCCCGAGATTCAAGACACTCACTCGTTATGTTGGCCAATCTCTTGCCCCATCAAACCGGCTTGTTGCGCAAGCGTAGTCAGCGCACCTGATATTGAGTCCATCGTACGGTTCTGTTCCTGCATCATGAGCTGAAATAAGGTGAGTGGAATCTATCGCTGCTAGTGGAAGTTGAGGCTATGCCATACCTGTTGTTCTTCATGTACCCACTGCCTATCCTCGTCACGATCGTCATTTTGGGGTGAATTGTTATTGGTCAGAACCGCCGACTGTGAGCCACCCGGTGCTGGGCGGAGGGGAACGTGTGAAGGGAGATGAGCCTAGTGAGTGATCAACGTGTGATGTAGGCGGTGACAAAGAGGCCGACCCGCACTGTGGTGTCCTCCACCTTAGCTCTCATACTCTGCAGCCCTTGGTCGTCAGTGTTCCCTACTCACGAAGGAGACGGTACCCAATACGGACCGTGATCTCTCGCCTGACTTGGCCCACATAGCGCCGTCGCTCTGCCACCTCTGCATCATCGAGGTTGAACAAGCGAGGACCAGTTGACTCGACTACCCTTGCAAGTTCAGATGTCAGCGCGACCGGATGTGCGCTTGGACGTTCAACGGTAACCGTCCATACTTTACGCTCTCCTCAAGGTCTTCGAGGTCTGCTTCCAGCGCCGCGAGGGTAGCTATGAGCTGCGGTGAGGGTTTGTATTCAGCGACATGGGCCAATCATGCCAACGAGTGGGAGAAACGAACCTCGTTTCGAGCCCAGACCAGTTCTTCGCTGCCCTCGCGCGCCGTGCTGCGGATTCGGAGGTAGGACGCACGGAGCGTCGAGGCTGTCTGAAGCGACGACTGTATTTCTTGTTGCACGACATGATACGGGTCTATGGACATGTGAAAGCTAGATGGTATCGACGTGGTGCGGGGGTGTTGTTACGAGCCAAGTTTGACGTTTCTTCGTTTGGAGTGCCCCTACAAGTAAATAAATCTACTAATCGGTGTGTTCTGCTACTAAACACCATGATCCTGGGCGGTCTGGAGTTCACTCGCCATGGTACTCAAATCGGAACTCTGCTGACCCTCCGACATCCCATAGACTATGCTACGATGAGCGCGTCTACTCGCGAGCGACGCGCTGTGATCATCCCCGTCGCATAAAATAAAGTCCCAGCTCTCCCTTCCTTTCTATGCTCCCCTCTTCGATGACCAAGCTCGCCGTCGTCGTTCCCGGACCCAAACAGTCCGTGGTGACGTATGGCGACTTCCTCGTCACCTAACCCTCCGAACTCAAACCCGACCAGCCCCCCGTCAAGATCAAGATGATGTATACCGGGGTCTGCCATGTCAGCAGATGGAGCTGGCGCGTCAAAGCCAAGACCCCGCTCGCCGGCGGACACGAGGGCGTCGGCGAGGTCGTCATTAACGCAGACAACTCGGAACCATCGCCCGTCAAGCTCGATTAGCGCGTCAGGATCGGGTAGTCTGCTTATGAAACTACGAGCGGTGCCGCTTGGGGCTCGACCAGAAACTTTTTGCTTGTGCGGGCAACGGCCGTGGACGTACGGGTGGATTTGAATACTGCGTCGACGCGATGGCGGGTTCGATGTCGATGGAACGTTTGCTCAGTGCATGGCACGTACAAGGAGCTTTGGGATGCTGTTGCCGTTGTCGACCATAGCGCTTCAGGTCCTGTGTGTCCACACTGTCGCATTGATTCTAGACGCTTTGCTATCGCATGCTTTCAGTTTGGGGTAAGTCTACTTTACACTTTTGACAGGGACACTGAAAGGTTGCCATGATTATACGATCTAGGACGTGACCGTCTTCCGAGCTCTGACGTTTCCGTGTGGGCGGTGCGAATTGCTAGCCGATTCCGATCTCTCAAGCCTTGTAGTATGCAGTAGCAATAGGCGAGTCGAACCTTTCTTGGGTGATCCTTTTTCAATCAACAATGCCTCCAGTGAAACGGGCATAGAAAAGGAGAAGCTCTGCCTAGATCTCGGAGCAGGGAAGTGGATCAACTTTAAGCGGACGAGGGACCTCATCAAGGGAATCCAAGAAGCATGCGACGAATTTGGACCCCGCGTTGCCGTCGTGGTTATGCCCGAGTGGTCGACTATCCGCGACCTAG